>CAIGQZ010032997.1:6433237-6451311 GCA_903798205.1 Danio tinwini
GGTCAAATATGGACAAACCCTATGTTGGGTTAATTTTGACAATTAAGTTTAAATTATATGTTTTTTTACGCTTCACTAGGATGAATCAGATTGTCTAAAGCTACACTCTAAAAATGTTGGGATGTAGCCCAATCTTGGGTCAACTATGGACAAACCATATGTTGGGTTAATTTTTACAACTACATTTAAAATATTTTCTTTTACACAATAAATGGACTGTTTCACTAGAATGAATCAGATTGTCTTATGATACTCTTTAAAATTGCTGGGTCATAATGTTGGGTATATTATTGCTTGATACTGATTGCAGGTTTGGCATGCTGTCCTGGAAGAGAACCCTTAGCTCAGAGACACTTGGGCCCAGGGCTCCCGCTTGGTCGTATAGCATAGAAGGGGGTTTGAGGTCAAGAAGGTCTCAAGAGCACTCACTGTTAAAGGAGGAAAGGGGGAGTTGGGGTGGATGGGTGGACTCTTAAAAAATGAAGATACTGGAAGTAAAATAAGCCGGGTGATTTATTGAAGTCTAGGATTCACCTAATTGGTTTAATGATGATTGTGATGCAGGACCAGCTGTGATCAATCATAGCACATGGTCCTCTTGATATTAGTTTATAAAACTCCACTTAAATTTAAAAAAATGTAACCGTTTTTCCCGCGTAACTCATCGGTGAACAGCGCTTTAATTTCTAAAGTCAATCGCAGCCCTTTCTGTTGAGTGGGTGAAGACAATAAGCGATCATAGGGGTATAAGTCCTCGCTTGACAGGGCTCAAAAAGCAAGCGGGATAATATTTACATTGGTTTATTTGCTATAAATGCTCATGTTGTCTTCTAGGCAAGGCAAGGCATGTATTGGAGATTGTTTGATACTTTCAAAAAGAGTGTTTTCTTTGAGCATGTCAAATTAAGGGTACAGTTCATATATCTGACTGCTTGTATTAAAGGACAAAATTATATTACAAATAATATATATACATATATTTATAGATTTTAATTAAAAAACATTCTTGTGTTGTGAAGAAAAAATGTAATTATGTATGTAAAGCATCGTCAACGCACACCCCTAGTTACAACTAGTGGTGTAACGGATCACAAATCTGCAGTTCGGATCACACTACGTTTTTTTTGTGACTGATCGGATCATTTTTCGGATTGGCAAAAAAGTGAGGAGAGAAATGTCATTTGCTTTCCATTTATATAAAACTATTGCAAAAACATTGTTTTTAACAAACAGAACTTAGAACCTGTAATGTTAATAAAAATAAAAATCAAGAAAGAACCAGCTGAAAAAAACAAAACTATTCAATATGAAATATGATCTTTGCTACTGTTGCTGATAATGCTAAATATAGAAATCTAACATCTTGTAGAACAGATCATATTTATCTTCAATTAATAATTCAACAATTCACACATAAAACGTCATGTTTTATTATACTGTAGGTGTATTATTTTTAAAAACCTATTCAGTGACATCATTTTGATGGTTGTTTGTCGCCATCTGTTGGTTACACAATGTAATTGCTTTCACTAGCGTAAAAAAATCACCAGCGTCATGTTTCATTAAACAGTGATTTTAATCTTTACCATAAACATCAGTGTTTATATCTGAACCACTGTTCTCCCAGCACTTCTGTGTTATTTAATTGTTTGTAACTCACTGAAAAAGTGTAAAAACTGAATTTTTCTCTATGCAGATTTGAATGCAGCGCTTTGAAGGATTAATAAACATGCAAATCAATATCATTTATTGTTCATGTTGCGCAGGTTTGAACTGAGATCACGATCTTTTAATGTTTAATTGTGCAGCTTTACACTGAATGCATTAATGCAGGCTAAATAAGCAGTGACAGAAAACACATTAAATTAATAGCCAAAGAAAGCATTTAGGAAGGTCCCACCACAACTTTTCCTGTCATCATTATATCTTACAGGGAAGCCAAAATGCTTCATGCACATGATTTGAATGACGCGGGAGGCGATCTCTCTGCAATGGTTATAAAGGTTGGATTAACCGACAAGTTCAAAATAAATTATTAATCGGCGGGTCACGTGCATTCCAAACCGTGAGTTGTGATCTGAACGTTATTGTGATCTGTTTCACCCCTAGTTACAACCTAGCATTTTAAGAGTGTATCATTAGCAATCTCATTTTAGTGAAGCAGTCCATTCATTCTGTACAAAGAGTGTAATTTAAATTATTTTCATTATCTTCTGTGAAAAGATAAAGAATAAGCCTCCTTCATTCTGCCTCTTTACTCTTTCTTTACCTTACCTTTACTCGTTACTTTACTCCTTTACTTTTGTGGAGTAAGGAAACAGTGTTTTAATACATACATATTTAATTTCATCTGTTAAGCGCAAAGACTTCTTTCAAAACTATTTCTAAATTCAGTTCTAATGTCCAGCAAATGAATAAATGAACAAAAAAAACGAAGTGTGGTCAAACAACTGAGTTATATCTAAACACACATGCTATTCTTACGCACCATATGGTGATGCATACGTCTTTAAAACCCGACAGGTGGAGAAATCTAAACCTGCTTTTTATTATAACAAATATAAATATGCATATAACAAATAATACTAATAATATTAATAACATTTTACAAATGCAATGTGTCATAAATAAACTGACAAAAGCCCCCCGAGATGAGGCATGGAGGTAGTGGTTTTTATATTTATGTAAAAAATAATTATTTTTGTAGTATTTTATTCCTTAAATTTTTGTTCATATGTAAAAATATGCTGAACATCCTGTGTGTATTAAGCAATGTGTAAGCATTTGGACCTGCATAGGCGCATAACTAACACCCTCTGGACTTTAGAGCAGCTTTTAGTTGGTCAATGGCGTGGTCTATTTCAGTTCCTCAAAAAAGCAATGTTCTAACAATGCGCCTTAACTCACCTCCTTTTTAGACCAGCACGCCCATGAGTCTACAAAGTGGTGCAAATGGAGTTGCTATTTAAACAACGTGATGCAAAACACGAAAATTACGGTTGCGCTGGTCTGAAAATAGCAACAAATCGCACCATATATGCCTTGTGCCTTATTGTGCCAGGTGTATGATAGGGCGCTTGATTCATTCTAGTGAATCGCTTTTTCTTAAACTGTCGCTTTCAAATAGTGAAAGTTTCCAGAAGCATTGGAAAGATCAATTTATTCTAGTGAATTGATTCATTTGGATGGTGGGGAAATAAATAGATTAAACTATGATTCACAAATTCAATCAAGTGAATCGATTGACCCCAAATAATCCTAAATAGTTTAATAATCCACTGATTCACTTGTACTATGTGCCTTTTTTGGTCTTTTTCTCTTTATTTACCCGCTAATGTTTGATACTGTAAACAACAAAACAAATACAATTATTATTAATTATTCAAAATAAACATTAAAAGAATTAATATTTTTCAATATTAATAATTTAAACTAGAATTAAATCTATATACAATCTCACTAATTAGATCTTTTATTTTAATGTATATACATGTTATTATGCAGATTTATTCATTTATAAGAGGTATATGAATCTAAATGGGTGTCGAATAAATGCTAAGTATAATTTACATTTTCAAAATCACGATTCTTAAAATAACTTAAAATAGCATCAACACTGCAAGAAGTTGTAAGCCAACAATAGTTTCAAGCTCATGTATTGAAATTGAATAGACTGTCAGTCATTTTCCACAAATGAGTTAGCTGATATATCTCGAATATGTATGGTTTTGCAGAGAATGTGAGTTAAAACGAATACAATTTTTCAATAAAAACCTATAACCATTTACTTCCATTGGAAAAACAAATACTATGGAAGTCAATGGTTACTGGTTTCCAACATTTTTCTAAATATCTTCTTTTGCAGTTAGCAGAAGAAATAAGAAGCACTTTTGTTAAAGCACTGTTCATCGTCTGAAACCAGTTGGCATGGCATATTTGAATAAACCGGTTGTTCTTGCTCTTGGACATCAGGGTTTTGCTCCAATGGGATCATGGCTGTTTGTGTGGGCTCATGTCACTGTTAATCACTGATAAATGCATCTGACCCTAATCTCTCCAAGCTTGAACACCTGTGGAAACAGCACAGGCTAACTGTACCTGCTCTACTTTACACCTGAGCACACACAGAGATGTAGGCCGAGGCCATAGTCGCTTTGTTGGCCTGTGAGAGTCTGTTAAAGGATTAGTTCACTTCCAGAATGAACATTTACTGATGATTTACTCATCCCCTTGTCTTCCAAGATGCCCATTTTGTCATTCAGTTGAAAAGAAATTAAGTTTTCTGAGGAAAACATGCAGTTTATTTAGTGGACTTCTTTAGAGCTCAGTGGCTTGAACTTCCAAATTGTAGTTTCAATGCAGCTTTAAAATGTGTAACATGATCCAAGTTTCCAATTAAGGGACTTATCTAGTGAATCAATGCCATTTTGTTATAAAAACTAAAGATTTAAAAACATTTTAACCATAAAAGCTTGCATTCCAGAGCCAAAACCATATAGAGCTGCACTGAAAATGCAGTTTGGAAGTTCAAACCACTGAGCAGCATAGAAATCCACATTATGGAGAAAAAGCTTACACGTTTTCCTCATAAACACATGCACTAGCTGACAAAAGTCTTGTCACTGATCCAAGCTTTAGGAACAACAAATAATAGCTTGACTTCTAGTTGATAATTTGGTATCAGAAGTGGCTTATATTATATGAAAGGCAAAGGCCTCTAGATTGCGCTTATTTTACCAAAATAAAATATGATCATGCCTTGATTTTTAATGATTTAATTAGGACACTAAGATCTGACTTTGCTTAGACAAAAAGACTTGTCACTTAACAGAAATAATGTCCAGTATAGAATATAAAGTCATGGTGCAGTGGAAGAAGAATTAATATTGTGTATGACTCCCATGAGCTTGGAGGACTGCATCCATCCATCTCTGCAATGATTCAAATCACTTATTAACAAAGTCATCTGGAATGGCAAAGATATCATTCTTACAGTACTCCCAGAGTTCATCAAGATTCTTTGGATTCATTTTCAATGCATCTTCCTTTATTGTACCCCAGACATGCTCAATAATGTTCATGTCTGGTGACTGGGCTGGCCAATCCTGGAGCACCTTGACCTCCTTTGCTTTCAGGAACTTTGATGTGGAGGCTGAGAAGGTATGAGAAGGAGGTTTGTAATGTTATGGGCAGCACAAATGTCTTGTAACCCCAAACCATGATTTTTCCTTCACCAAAATTGACTGATTTCTCTGAGAATCTTGGGTCCATGCAGGTTCCAGTAGGTCTTCCGCAGTATTTGTGATGATTGGGATGCAGTTCAACAGATAGTTCATCTGGAAAATCGACCTTCTGCCACTTTTTCAAATGATCAACTAGAAGTCAAGTTATTATTGGTTGCTCTTATAACTGGGATTGACGACAAGACTTTTGTCAGGTAGTGTAAATGTGTCTTCTACTGAAGAAACACTTAACATCTTTCCTCTCAGAAATAATGGTACAAGAGCTGTCACTTGGACATTTCCTTTTCAAAAGGTACATGGAGTACCTTAAGGGTCCATATTCATCAAAGGTACAGATTAGTGCCCACAAATTAAAGGTATGTGTATATCTTTAAAATGCACTTATCTAACAAACATATATCATATGTTTAACATCAGAATCAGAATCAGTTTTATTGCCAAGTGTGCTTCACACACACAAGAAATTTGTTTTGCCAACAGAAGCTTCCAGTGTACATAAAGTGACAAGTGACAACACAAAATTAAATACAAGAAAAGTAAAGGCAATAAACATTAAACAGAGATGCAGTTAGTCAAAAAGATCTGTATGTTGAGTTGTATGTACAGATATGTTGTAAATATACAGGTTATAAGGTGCTGTGTACAAGTGCGTATGAGAAAGTATTGCACGTTTATTGCACAGTAGGGGAATATTTAACTGTTCATGAGGTAGATGGCCTTAGGTAGATGGCCTAATATCTTGTTGCTGTATAATTTAAAGTATGTGTTTGTTGAATTCCTAAAGGTTTTATGTTGCAAAGTTTATAGTACACATCAACAAAATGTGTTTTTACACATAATTATACTGTTGATTTTAAGGGAATTGCTTGATTAAGAAGTTACAGTATTTATTTTACCAAAAAAATGTTTATTTTCAATGTATCAAGTTTGCATTTTTTACATATTAAGATAGATAATGTACTATTTATTAAATTACGGTGATTTAATGTATTCATTACCGTGATATACTATTTTGGTTTAACTAGTCTTTCACTGTTGCTGCTTTACAGGTTTTTACTGTAGCTTTCACTGGCATTTTTTACAGTGCTCTTTAGAAGCATTTTAATGTGCATTTACAGTATATAGCACATTTATCGTATATGGACACACATCCAAAGCGCTTGTCTGTGCGTGGGTCTGTTCAATATATAATTCAGATATATGGAAATATATGCAAATTACACACATGACATGCACACTCAAATGTGGATATTACATATATTTCAAATATGTCATCTAAGCAACATATACTTCAAAATAATGCAAAAATTGTGGTTTCCATATATATTTCTTCAACCATTAGAATTTCAACTATGTACCCTACTGGTCAAAAGTTTGGGGTCAGTTTTTTTCATGTCTTTTTTTTTTTAAAGAAAATTATTCTGTTCATCAAGGTGGCATTTATTAAATGTAAAAAAATAATATTGTATTTTAATAATAACAATTTTAAATAACTGCTTTTTTATTGTATGCAGTTTTTAAATAAAACTATTACTCCAGTCATTATATATGTAATAACATCAATAAATCAAATGTGTTTTAAACGCTTCTTATTAATTCACCTATCGTGTGATGTATGGAGCTGCGTCAATTTTGCCCCTGAATATGAAGTAAACCAATCTCACAGAATTTAACCATTTGATTTGTGGATTTCTCTACAGCTATATTTTTTGTGCCATATTTATATATTTTACCTTATCAGTGATATTGGATTTGAAAAAGATTTAGATTAATTCTAAGCAATCTGACAACATACGTTTTAAAAAACTGACAAATTAAATACAATCAAAGAGTTAATGACAAACTTCTTCGTGATTCTTTTTTTTTGAGTGTACAACTTCATTCATACATTTTAGTATGATTTGCACATCTCCCAATGAGGGTTGGGTTTATGGACTGTGTTTGGGGGTACGCCTCTTTTAAAAAATCCTATGTTTTATACAAATGAAATCATATGATATTTGTATGCTAATTAGTCTATTTGTTTTGCCAATACATAAAATAGTTCAAATGCATTCAAAACAAACCTACACTTTTTACAGTAACTTACTGGCAGCAGCTCATCAGTAAATTACTGTGAATCAATTACAGCAAAAATACTGTATTTACATTCACAGCACCATTTATCTGGCTGTATATGTATATCTTTACTTTAAAGGGCTATGATGAAAATAATCTTTTTGAAGCTGTTTAGACAGTGTGTAGGTATAGTGTGTCCACAGTCATACTGGAGTGAAATAAAGACAATAAGTCTCTTTTTTAAAACATTTCCTGACATTAAAGGATCCAAGTCCCTCCCATTTTTTAGGCCCACCGCCACGTGAAAAACAACGTAGAAGTGTGGTTTCCCTGCCCGCCGATTTGATTGACAGCTGTATTTTAGCATGTCTCCACATGCTAATATACAGATCTGCAGATCTGTTTCGTATAATCATATCAACAAGACAAAATGTGCGCAAAGCAACCGGGATTAAAAGATCTGTTCAGCTCTCTGTGATCATCAATCATCATCAAATATTACCAAGAATGAGTTTAAAAGTTTATAAAACAGTGCATGTTTGTAATGGATTACATCGATTTTACCGTCTTTATCGCCACAGCCGTGTGTCAGTACAATTAAAAAGAAGACGATTCAATCCCGGTTTGTACATGTTAAATCAGGTTTATTTTGTACATGAACATAACGCATATCCATACAGCAGTGGATATTAACCTGTATCCTGTCACATTTGCATGCAAAAACAGTGCAAATTTAAACGTGCGTGCTGTGTGTGTGTGTGAGTGTGTGCTGAACTTTGTAAGGACATTGTGTGTGACTCATCATCGCAGAAAGGCTTGAATTAAATCCACACCAAATACATCAAATAATCATTGGGAAAGTTCTTACTGTAGTATATCTCACAAACGTTACGTAAGATCTGCTTCCTTCATGTCTGTCACTGTGCTGTTTATCTGATGCAGCCGAGGCGGAGATTGAGGCACACTCTGACAGGTACGTGGGGACGGTGGGCGGGGAGAACTAGCATTAAACAGGCCACTAAAACAGCTACACTGTGTTCAGAGCAGAAAATTACAATGTTCTGAAAGGTATAATAAATAATCTGATGGTTGTTTAGAGCTGAAACTTTACAGACACATTCTAGACACACAAAAGACTTATCTTATATCTTGAAAAAGGGGTAAATTGGGGCCCTTTAAATATACAATTGTCACAATGCAACTTAAAATACAGTAACATACTGCATAACTGTCCTACAGTAAAATGCAATTAGTACATTCTAATAAATACTGTGTAAAATATTAGTACATTCTTATACTTCAGATCTAAAATAGTCATTCATATAAAACTCCTCCAAACTTGTTTGTTCACCACTAATTTAGTAGCAGCCCATATACTGTACAAAGAAGCACAACTCCAAAAAACGCAAATGAAGAAACACATTATGAGTGAAGTGCACGATGCAGAACTGTTTTTTGGAGCAGATGGGTGAAAACACTGAGCCATGGAGGAGATTCATGGACTGGTGATTTACTGCTAGTCAAAGCAGCTGTCAGGAGGTTCATATGGGTTGACATTTGAGGATGGGTGAGGAAATGAGCTGTGACCCACTTCAAGTCTAAATATATTCTCCAAAAAAAACAAAACACTGCAATTCAGCTGACTCTGGGCCTGGTGAGTTATAGTTTTACTTAATTTTAATGTGTGTTAACTAATAGTTCATAGTATAGTTTGGTGTACTTACTATAGTACTTAAAAGCAATTACACAGCATTACATGCAACACTAACCCTAAACCTAACCTGGATTCTAACCTATATTCTAATAGTTCTAATAATTAATAAATATGATTTAATATAGCCTTTGATTTTTATTTAAGTAAATTTACAAGAAAATATTATTAGATTTGGGAGAAACAGTGGCTCAGCACTGTTGCCTCACAGCAAACGGGTTGCTGGTTCAAGTCCCGGCTGGGCATTTCTGTGTGGAGTTTGCATGTTCTCCTCGTGTTGGGGTGGGATTCCTCCAGGTACTCTGGTTTCACCCACAATCCAAAGAAATGCGCTATAGGTGAATTGAATAAACTAAATTGGCCGTAGTGTATGTGCGATTGAGTGTGTAAGGATGTTCACTAGTACTGGGTTGCAGCTGGAAGGGCATCCACTGTGTAAAACATATGCTGGATAAGTTGGTGGTTCATTCTGCTGTGGCAAACCCTGATTAATAAAGGGACTAAGCCGAAGCAAAAGGAATGAATATTATTACATTTTTTTATTTAATTAATTGCTTTTTATTATTTATGACATTTGTTTTAATTTAAATTAAATAAGCGCTGGGCAAAAATTAAATGGGGTTAATCCCATCCAAAACAAAAGTTTTTGACAATTTAAGTGTGTGTACTGTGTATATTTATTATGAATATATAAATACACAAAGACATGCATATATTTGGAAACTGTTTATTTATAATTAGATACAAAATATATGTGTATGTGATACAAGTTATATATACATTTAAATATCTATGTAACATAATTGCTTGTATAATTTTGTTTCTATGTATGTGTATGTATCACATATACATATTAAGTGAAGTTTTTGTAAACTAGTTTCGAGAGGATCACATGCTTATGATTGCTAGCAGCTGGACCCGCATTATGCAATTCACAATGCACCAATCAGACGATTCCTAAGCTACTACAAATACCCTGGGTTACGTATCACCACTATCTTCGTTTTGAAGAATCCCCTCTTCCACCCCTACTCCTCCTCCTTCATAAATGGGTGGCACGGTGGCCCAGTGGTTAGCACTGTTGCCTTACAGCAAGAATGTCTGTGGTTCCAGGCTTTTCCAAACCAGACGATGTTTCTGTGCGGAGTTTGCACGTTTTCCCCGTGCTCATGTGGGTTTCCCCCGGGTTCCCTGGTTTCCTCCCACCGACCAAAAACATGCAACCTAAAATTATTGATTATTATTGGATTATTAATCCAAAAGAACACCATAGACTTGCTCCTACCTAGTACTTATCTCTTTAAAGTGCAACTACTATCTGCTCTTCAGCCACCATGACAGGGGAGTTCTCGAGATCTACCTAAGCTCAAACTCCCCTCTCGCCTTGCAACGGGAGGGAGCCCAGGGCTCGAGAATCTTATGAGCTCGGAGCACTCTCCCAGGACAGCATGCCAAATTAGCTTTATAACCAATCATCAGCTAAGTGTGAACTCTTGAATACACACACATAAGTCAAAACAAACTTTATTTTGGATGTGATTAATCACAGATTAGTCTATTTTATATACATTTAAATTTTATTTATGAAAATTAATTCACTCATTCATTCATTTTCTTTTCAACTTAGTCTCTTTATTTATCTGGGGCTGACACAGCGGAATGAACCGCCAACTTATCCAGCATATGTTTTACGCAGCGGATGCCCTTCCAGCTGCAACCCATCACTGGGAAACATCCATACACACTCACTCACACACATAAACTATGGCCAATTTAGCTTACCCAATACATCTATAGCGCATGTATTTGGACTTGTGGGGGAAACCGGAGCACCCTGAGGAAACCCACGGAAACACAGGGAGAACATGCAAACTCCACACAGAAATGTCAACTGAAATTCTTCTTCTTTTTTTTTTTGAAGGTTTGTGAACATTATGTTTGTTGGGTTTTTCCAAGTTAAACACAACTACAACAAAGTACAAAATAATTTAAATAGATCTTTCATCCTCACACATTCTCCCTTATACATGCCCCAAACCTCCAACCCGTAATGCCACAAATAAACCATGAATAAAATGAAATGAAAAACCATAAAAAAATTCAGGTTCTATCAAAGCATTCTGTCCTGTTATACCCAAGTAATAAATCAAGCTGCCCCAGTGTTTAACAAACAAATCTTGCCGCTTTTTCAAACGAAATGCAATGTTTTCCAAAGGCATATACAGTAAGATGACACTTCTTTAATCCACATGGAAGTAGAAGGTGGTTCAGAATTCTTCCATCTCAAAGTTGTACATTTTATGACTGTAAGTAGGGCTAGTTTGACAAATCTCAGATTAATGCTTTGTTGATCAAGTAGTGTAGTATCTTTTATGAAAATTTCTAGTGACTTTTTTTAATTGAACGTTTACTTGAACTAACAATTAATATTAACAAAGATTAATAAGCTCTATAACAAATTTATATGCAGCTTTAAAGTCCAATTAGAAATGACTAAATAATTCATAAAATAATCCCAAACAATTACACACAGTACAGTACACACACAAAAATGGCATGTAACTTTGAATTAAACATAACTAAACAGAAATAGTTAAGCATGATTTAAGCAATTTAATGTAATTTAATTGACTTCATTGTTACAAACCACACAATTTTAAAAGAAATAGAGGGAAAAAATATATCATAATAAACTAAGCACATACCCCCATACACCAAAAAGAAAGTAACAATAACAAAACAAGGTAATAAAACTTTGGTAATTTTCCAAAACTAAGTACTTTTTTGACAGTGTCCCTGTTTAACATTATGACCATTTAATGAATAAACAAAAGTAAATTATGCATAATTAAACACAGCACACTCTAAGAAGGACACCATAAAATAAAGTGTAACCCCCCAAAAAAATGTATGCCCTCCGAATAAACATTAGCATTAATATTTGATGGTGTTGCTGGTTAATTAAGGTTTTACCTGTTGTTTTCAGTAGAAGACAGTCATCCCAGGGAGAGGCAGAGGCTGAAGGACGGCCAGGTGGGCAAGTGGAGAGATTATCCGTGAGAAAGCACAGCTAACGG
This sequence comes from Danio tinwini, assembly GCA_903798205.1. Taxonomy (NCBI): domain Eukaryota; kingdom Metazoa; phylum Chordata; class Actinopteri; order Cypriniformes; family Danionidae; genus Danio; species Danio tinwini. The sequence continues at coordinate 6,445,327 of CAIGQZ010032997.1, forward strand.
GATTAGGCTTTCTCTGGGACGGCTGGAGAGGGAGGACCTGGACCTACAACTCATTATAGCTTCACAATCCTTCTTGGAGCTCAGCCTGTGTAGAAGCACAGAGAGGCCAGAGAAGCACACAAAAACAGACAATTTACTGGAAATATACATTGAGCTTTATAGTTTTCTGGGAGTTTGGTTTGGTTGTCTAATTTGAGATTTAGAGTATGCCAATGCATTATTACAATATACTACTGTAATAACATTCAGTAAGCCTTTAGTGTAGTTCACGAACTATTACCTAATTCATGCTATTAACTACTGGCTTATTATTACGTGCCTAGGTCCCACTTTATATTAAGTGTCCTTAATTATACAGTATATATCAAAATATAAATACAATGTACTTATCAGAGTTGGGTGTAACCCGTTTTACACATTAGTGCATTCTCAACCCAGGCTCATTCTGAAAACGTAGTCCTGTGGACGTTTCTGGAGACCGTTTCTGGAGTCCCGGGAGGTACGTATTTTTGCAGTTTTTGTTTTTCACGAATCTGCAAGAGGCCGCTGTGTGCGCTTTTTCATATCTCAAATTTCTCTTGTGAGTGCCTGTCCGCTGTTCTCGCGTAAACCCACCAGAGGGCGCTGTCGGCTGACTGTCTGACTGAATGAATGACTGACTGGCCGGCTGGCCAATCGACTGACTGACCCACCCTCCTCCTTCCCTAAACCCAATCAATTTTATCGATTGACCCGCCCACCTACTTACTTCCCTGAACCCAACCAAAGGTTTACAAAAGCCATCCAGAAAAAGAAAAGCCCTCGTCTGATTTTTACCATGTTTTCGGATTTTACCGCATTCTCACCCTGTTACTTGTTCATTTTATTTTTTGGATTCTGTTTTTGTCTTACCTAATTTCTGGAACGTCTTTTACCCAGAATCGAACCCCATTATCGTCGATGTGGTCAACAACTCCTCTCTGCCTCTCAAGTCCGCCGACGTAACATGATGAGCTAACGGGACAAACTGGTTGCAGCGGGAAAGCCCTCCACACGGAAGTAAACGGTCATCTGGTGAGCGCGAAAAGGATTGGCGTCATACCGCCCCGTATCGTTTGTTTAAAAAAATTTATATACATAATTTGCAGTCTCCAGAAACGTCCACGGGACTACAGTATGTTTTCAGAAAGAGCCTGGGTTGTGTATTCTAATTACATTTTTTGGGAAAAGCAGTAATGTAACAAATTACATTTTAAATTTGTGTAATTTGATTACAGTTTCTAAAGTTAATGTAATTAATATTATATAATGTAATTAATAATATAATAATATAAAAAATATAGTTTTAAAAGAAAAAAAAGCTTGTTTTAAAGGTGCAGTGTGTAAGTTTTTACTTCACTTTGTCAATTAGTGAAGTTTGTTCCTCGTCACTTTGGGACTTGTGGAGCTGCGCATCGATGGATTTGCTCTTCAGTGTTTGGACTTTTAGCAGTAAAATTTAAACAACACTAAACTGAACTTCAACTCTGAAAACTGGACTGACACAGTTTCAATGTACTAGAACGTCTATGTTAAGCTGATTTGACAATTTACTAGGGGTGTCAAAATTAATTATTTCTTTGGTGCACCACGATGCAGATGCGGACAATTCGGTATCAGTTCAGTGATAGATCACAACCGGTTATAATATTAATAATTTATATACATTATATACATAATATTTATAAACATTTATATAGCGCTTTTCTGGGCACTCAAAGCGCTTTACACATTTGAGGAATCTCCTCATCCACCACCAGTGTGCAGCATCCACCTTTGCCATGATGGACAGAGGCCAGTGGGCAGATTTGGCCAGGATGCCGGGGTTAAACCTCTACTCTTTTTCGAAGGGCATCCTGAGATTTTTAATGACCATAGAGTGTCAGGACCTCGGTTTATCTCATCTGAAAGACGGGGCTCACTGAGCAGTATAGAGTCCCCGTCACTATACTGGGGCATTAGGACCCACACAGACCGCAGATTGGGCACCCCCTGCTGGTCGTTATCGCTTCACGGCTTTAAAACGCTCCAAAGTCCGTCTATGTGTGTTTTCAATCTGTGAAGAGCAGTGAAGACCGTCACAGTGTTTATGAGCACGCTCAGCGGGAAATGGACGTTTTTAAAACTTCAGTACCTGGACAGCACTGTTAAAGACAACACAAAGATGTGCTACAGAGGACTGCATTGTTTTATTGCTCACCGGGTTACATAGGCTGAAGCAGGGAAGCGTCCCCACGGTGTTTACCTGCTGCCATGAACTGAAGTCTAGGAGGACACTTGAGCGTATTACTCTTAAAGAGATTTTGATGTTGTTTGATGCCTAATATGCTTTTAATTGTTTAAATTAAACTGAACTGAATAATATTAAAGTGTTGTTTACACCATTTCTGCATTTTGAAGTCGCAGCAACAACTGGAGGTTTATAGTACACAGCATATTGCTGCAATGTTTACAGTGCTGATCCTTCTGGGTTTCTTCCCACCGCAGCCTCGCTTTTGTGTTTTAAAATGGCGGTCACGTGAAACAAGCGTATTACCCAGCCTCAGTCTCATTTCTCCTTGCCTAAAGGACAGCCTAAGTGAAAACTCACTAATTTCAGCCCAATCTTCATATGAGATTCATTTCACCGTTACAGCACTGCTTTAATGTACTCAGAAAGACATCATTTGCTGTTTGTTCAAACTACTTATTTAAAATGAGATGAAACAACTCAATTCATGAGGTGACAACTTAATGTTTTTTTTGTTCCATCCACTAAAATATGTAAACACTAATAAGCTAACTTAATTCCTCATGTTGTCCCAACATAAATCAATTGTGTGCAACCCAGCATTTTCTACACTGTGTTTCTGAAAGGATGAAGCTGCAGGTGAGGCAGAGAGATATTATCACTCTTACAAGACATCCTATAATCATAAGACAAACAAAATACTAATGTCCTCATTTATCCGGTCTTCAGGGGCCCTCGAAACCTTTAGAAACCTGCTCTGCTATTCTGAATGGCTGCAGTCTTTTTTGCCGCTGCCCTTCAGATACGGTGATGATCGCAGTCTGTTGCCTTCGCCTCCCGGTTTGCCATCTGGCATGTATTTATCAGGGGGATGATAAGATGGCGTCTCTGGGCTCATGTTTAAAAATCCTCAAAGCCTGAGATGAGTCACTTTCACCTCTGTTCGCAGGCCTCTGGAGTGCATTTCAGCCCTCCTGCCCATATGCCAACCACCCTGCTACTCATTACACACGCCACAACACATCCCGACTTCACACAGCTTCTGGATACTGGAACTGAGTGTCGGGCCAGAATTTTAGACAAGGAAAAAGGAAGGAGTTTTGGTAATGCATAATCGCAATGTTGATGAATACCCAGCAGGCACAGGATGTTAACATGACATTAGATTGACATTGTTTTGGACATTAAAATCTGGTTGCTGTCAGAGCCTAACATCAAGCCGACGTCAATGTCCAACCTAAATTCAACCAAATATCAACATCTAATGATTTACAGCTTAACGTTGTGTGGACGTTACCACTATGACATCTATCAGACTCTGGATTTTGGTTGTCATACCTGACGAATAGATGTCAGTATTTGATGTGAATATGACGTTGGTTTAAGATGTTGGCTCCACGTTGGATTTTGGTCACAACCTAAAAATCAACCAAATATCAACGTCATATATAACAGTGTGTGTCTGCTGGGCTAAAACAGCAGGCCACGTGTCATTTTTTTCTTGTCAGAACACCATTTGACCAAATAAACCAGATATTATTAAGTATTTTGGATGACCTGGCTTCGGGTATCAATATCAACATAATACTCTCATCAGATTTAGCACTTCTGGCTGATTCTTGATGCAATCGTAAACAGCAATACAAAGATATGTACTGCATGTGCAAGTCTGTTTAAACATGTAAAGTTTTAACATTTTAACATTGATGTATTTTTGTCAATTTAAAAACACTGATTAAAAATGGATAATGTCCTTGCAGACAATCACCAGTATATAAAAAATAAATTAATATAAATTGTTATATCTTTGGTTTTGTATATTTTGTATTTTATTGCATGTACAGTGGAAATCAGAATTATTAAACCTACTTAGATTTTTTTTTCTTTTTTAAATATTTCCCAAATTATGTTTAACAGAGCAAGTAAACCTTCACAGTATGTCCTGTAATATTTTTTTTTTCTGGAGAAAGTCTTATTTGTTTTATTTCGGCTAGAATGAAAGCAGTTTTTAATTTTTTTTTTTTAAGTTTTAAGGTCAATATTATTAGTCCCTTTAAGCTATATATTTTTTCCGATAGTCTACAGAACAAACCATCATTATACAATAACTTGCCTAATTACCCTAACCTGCCTAGTTAACCTAATTAACCTAGTTAAGCCTTTAAATGTCACTTTAAGCTGTATAGAAGTGTCTTGAAAAATATCTAGTCAAATATTATTTACTGTCAAAGATAAAAGAAATTAGTTATTAGAAATAAGTTATTAAAACTATTATGATTAGAAATGTGTTGAAAAAATCCTTCCGTTACACAGAAATTGGGGAAAAAAAATAAACAGGGGCTAATAATTCAGGGGGTTTAATAATTCTCTAATTGTACATGTGTGTTTATATAAATAATAAATATATACAGTAACATATTTTGCTATAAGTTTGCAGCTGGAAGGGCATCTGCTGCGTATATATATATATATATATATATATATATATATATATATATATAAATATGGCAATGTAAATGCAAAGTACTTTAGATGCGATTAATCACAATTAAATGTTTGACAGTACTTATATATTAAAGCACTTACTGTACATCTACCTTAAACTGAATAAATAGTTCAAACTATGTTTGGTGTGCAACTAATAGGCATATTTTTTAAATAAACACAATAAAGTGGTTTAAAAAAGTTCTGTCGCAGCTTCATATGGAAATTATGTATATGTATATACATAAAAACAACGGAGAAATAATCATGATCGTGTCTAAAATGTAACTCACTCTGTTATAAAAATAATTGTTTAAAATTAACATCACATTTGCACAACTGCACTCTTGCTTATGTGATATTACAAAACCATATATTTAAAAAAAATACAACATACTTACAAATATAAAAACATAAAAGGGGAAATCTATTCTTTTAAAAATTAGAGTCATTTAACTGCACTCGTCTTCATGCAGTCAATACTTTTGGACTCTCTCAAAACATATTTTCTCCACTCTAAAATAAGTGGCATACTTGAAAATGTCAGCACATAGTTTCTTAAAGAACTTATATTTGTATTCGTTAACTACTTAGCAAATTATAATAGACTATTTTTGTGTTAAATGCAGAGTAGTGTTAAGCAGCTCACAGCTTCATTTCATCAGCTTCATTATCTGTAGCTTGCAGATTTCTGTAAAGGAAGCTTTAGTTGGATGATTCCTTGAAGACCGGATGGGGTTAATCACTCATTAATGGCTGAACGTTGTTGGCATATTTACCTTTGGCCTCATTGTCTGCTCTGCAAGTTCACTTAACCTCAATTTACCACTTACCGAATGAGGAAATGGGTCAGTTTTCAAGACAACATTTACTTTATTAACCAGAACATCTAATAAAATGTATTAGATGTAGTTTAAAATGTTATTTACAATTGTTCTTTACTTAAAGTCATCTCTGTATATTATGCCAGGGATTGGCAAAATACTTTATCCTCTAAAACTGACTTGAGGAGCATTGAGGAGATTCTAAAGTGTTTAATGTAATAATTAAAAATACAGCAATTTTTATTGTGTATATCAGGATGCAAAGTTTTTTTGTAACAAGGACATAGTGTGTGGTATTAGAGCTAAGTTGCTCAGAAAGGTAGCCTGGCTACACATAGTAATAAACCACTAGTGTTAAACCATTTAGCAAGATAGCCTAGGCACACATCATAATGAACCACTTGCGTTATGCGAGTCAGCAAGGTAGCC
>CAIGQZ010032997.1:6470605-6505604 GCA_903798205.1 Danio tinwini
TTTTTCGTACCCCATTGGCAAATAATTTAGCTTGTTTTAAGCAAATAATCACTTATTTTGAGGTGTTTTTTCAGAAAACAAGACATAATTTCTTATGCTACTTCATTAGTCTAGTATGTATCTTGGTTTAAGATTTTTTAGATAATTGGATTGAAAACAGGACAAAACTACTAAGATTTTTATTTAATTGTTATTATTATTTTTATTATTATTATTATTATAACAGCTCAGGGATGAGCTTTTTTGAATAAAGGGTTGGAAATTAATGCTTTCCTTGTTTAAAAAAAATATCAGATTAATCGAAGAAATAATTGACAGATTAATCGATTATTAAAATAATCGTTAGTTGCAGCCCTAGACATTTTTAATTTTTATTATTTATTTTAAATGTAATTTTATTAAAAATCTTAGTAATTCTTCTCTATTGTAAATTTATGAACCGGTCACAGAGGAAAAGATGTCCATGAGCATTAAATATATAAAAAAATACAAATAAAATAAATAAAATGAATGAATACATAAATTAAATGTAACACAGCTTTAAATTATGGTTTATTTTTTCACCTGCACATTAGAGAAAACAATCCCACATTTGTACTGATTCACAAAAGAACCCACTAGAAAGGTTTTTAATATTTTATTATGTAACAAAATGTAATCAAATTTAAATTAATATTACATTTAAATATATTTAATAAATAAATATTTTAATACAGTACAGTTCAAAACAAGTTCTTACGTTTTCTTACAAATTCTTACATTAATATATCTGCTATTATTCCACCCAATTTACAAAGAGGTCCATGAGCATCAAATATAAATAAACAAATAAAATAATTAAAATTTTTTACTATGATTCACAAAGAAACTCACCACAGGGTCATTCACTACAAACTCCACTGCTCAGCCAAAAGTTTTAAATTATTTATAATACAAAGAAAAATAAATTCCATGATTATTTATACTTTTATATATTTTAATACAGTACAGTTCAAAGTAAGTATGTTGTTTAATTCTTACATTAATATATCTGCTATAATTTGTCTGAAAACAAACACGTTTTACTTAAGTACATATTTCAGGCCGTACTTTTTGTGTACCTTTGCCATCTCTGGTTTGTAATAAAGAAAAGAGAATAAAACCGCTAAGTTATTTCTAAGTTACAATGGCTGGTGGGGGGAACTAGCTCATTTGCATTTAAAGGCACAGGCACATTGCATTTTTTACAATGTAAAAAAACTACATTTAAGTATATTACACATTTTTAAAAATAAATATTTTAATACAGTACAGTTCAAAACAAGTTCTTACATTTACTTACGGGCAGAACCAGCTCATTTACATTTACAGGCACAGGCAATTTTTCCTCTGACCCCAAAAACAACATTAACAGCAGGCTATAATAAATAATCAGACAGGTATTTTGAGCTGAAACTTAGCATACTTTGGAGACACCAAAGACTTACCTTAAATCTTGTGATATGTAAACTCAAACTTATGGATAAGCACATATAAAGTAAAAAGTGTAACAGCTTTAAATTATTGTTTTTTTTTTCTTTACCTGTACATTAGAGAAAACAATCTGTCACAATCACCAGCGATCTACTACCAGAGATCACTGGTAAACACTCACATTCATATGGACTACAAATCCGCCGTGTTTTGGACTACAACACCCAATCATACAACACACAAACACACACACACACACACACACACACACACACACACACACACACACACGGTTCCAAATCATTAATAAATTGATTACATGGACCATTTAAGGAGCATAAACACAAACACTGTTGCTGAGTCTTGCTAGCTGTACAAGTGAACATTATGACGCGTTTCTCCTTGCCTTGCCATCCATGTTTATAAAAAAAAGCTAAAATAAAAACTGCTAAATTTTGTGATCTATAATCCCTAATAATAACTCCTGTACAGCAGTCCCACAACATTCTAACACTCGATGACGCTCGAATTTCCTGTCAGAAAAGTCTAGTGGCTGAGAATGAGCTTTTTACAGTGTCTGCTATAATGTTAATGTTGTTTTTGGTGTGTTTACATAGATGAATATGACCACGGTTTAAATGCGCAGTATAGTTATGATCTTATTGCCACATTATATCGTTATGATAACATAATATATGCCTTCAGTGATTTCCTGAAGATAAATACCAAAAAAACAACACAACTGGCATAACTACAGCAGTTGCCATCGTCTGATCTCATATGAAGCAAGAGATCGCAATGACATATGATGACGTGTGCAAGTGCTGTCCCAATTCTTAGGGGTAAATTTTAAAGCCCTTCCCCTTCACACTCATTTTTAAGGGCCAAGGGGAAGGGAAAGGGGTATAAAAATAGAATTGGGATTGGGCCTTACGTCCCATTCATTCGGGGCGCCAGCTTCAACGCTTCCCATTCACTTTGAATGGGTGAAGTCAGGCGTTGCGGAACTGCATTGTGGATCCGTCGGCACCGCTTCAGTGGTGTTGCTCGCTGCAAAAGTTGGGATTTGCTTAACTTTTCAAGCGCCGACGGAAGCGTCAGCCAATAAGATCGCTGTATGCAAATGCACCAGCTCAGACAGTGGCCTATTGCTGAATAATTTCATTGGCTGACGCTGCTATGACGATCGCGTCAGCCTCAGCTTCAGACACGCCCTCTGTCAAGCGTTGACGCTAAAGCCCCATGTGAATTGGGCGTTAATCTCATATTAAAGCATTGTTGTTGTAAAAAAGTGAAATTAAACCATATTAACAAAAATCACAGTAGGCAAAAGAAAGCAGATGAAAAATATACTGTGTGTTATCATAAAAGATGATCACACAATTAAGGCCAATTAATAATCTGTTCAAACCAAAAGCAACTGGTGCTACTTACAAAAAGACATATTTGGAGCTCTTAATAGCAGCAAGACTGTGAGTGCATTAGCATAACTTTTTGTGTGGTTTATATGAAAGAGAACCGATCGCAGTTGCGTTTCAGGCACGGTTGCTTCAAGCAAGAAAACAGGAGCGCGCACGCGTTTAAGTCTCGCGCATCACATCAGCTCTTAGCACAAGTGATCATCCTCTCATTTGTTATTCACCTGCTTTCTATTGCTCAGTCATGCTACTTCTCGATTCTAGAATCACATTTGCACGCATATTGGGTCATCCTTAAAGTCGAACCCTGCTTTTAAGAAAACCACAATTTAAAATTATTTTCAACCAGCCAAAGTGGCGAGTGGGAGTGTCTGTCTTACCCGCCAAAGCTGAAATACCCGCATTTGGCCGGTTGGCGGGTGTTGATGTTAAGCCCTGGTGATATTGCTTAAGTGTGTATCAATGTATTTTTTAATCAAGTAAACATTACAAAATACTATAAATATTTTCTCATCTTTCTCAACAAGATTATTAAGGTCTAAAGCTTGCTCTGTCCAGACCTAGGGGCCGCCACAGCGGAATGAACTGACAACTATTTCAGCTGATACCCACCCAGTACTGGGAATAACTATACACTCTCACATTCACACACACTATGGCCATGCCTTTGGATTGTGGGGGAAACCAGAGCACCCGGAGGAAACCCACATCAATGGCGACAACATGCAAAGTCCACACAGAAATGCCAACTGGCCCAGCCGGGACTCGAACCAACGACCTTCTTGCTATGAGGCGACAGTGCGAATCTGCTATCAATTCACCCATATTCTGACATTATACATAAATGACTTGAGGATGTGATTTTTTTGGAATCTAGTCAGCAGTTGATCCCAGATGCCGCTGATGGAGCTCAGGCTGTGTTGAAGCTGATCTGATCCTTTAATCATCCCTGTATAAATGATTATTTCCTTCTTACTCCGGGATTTGGGGAATTCACTCTTTTGCCTTACTGTGCAGATCCGCTGTATTGTTTTACACTTTTCGCTTTTGTCAGATGCATGCGTGAATATGTGGAGCTTCGGAAAGATGCAGATTAAGGTGGCTCATCGATCACACTATCGCTGATGAATGACTCTCTAATTCTCTTTGATTTCTCTCTCCTCGTTCTGTCCATCTTCTCTGCAGGTTCAATTAGAGCTTTACCTGCCTGTTTCCTTTACAGAAACAACAGAGAGGAGCTTTTAGAGACTCTGAGTTTAATCACAGCATCATGACAGGGAGTAAAGAGACAAGAGAAAAAGCAAGTGTGTTTTTGCCTCTAACATTGATGCCACATATTTGATCTTTTATATTTGAGGCCCAAAACTGCTCAGGAGTTACAACTGGAAATGATTTTGTACATATTAACTATATTAAAGGGCTCCTATGATGCAAAATCAACTTTTGGAAGCTGTTTGGACACAACTGTGTGCAGTTATTGTGTGTCCACTGTCATATTGAAGTGAAATAAACACAAGAAGTCTCTTTTTTTACATTTCCTGACACTAAAATAGGATCCAAATCAAAGTGATTTTGAGGCCAACCACAACATGATGTAGCAGTGTAGTTCTGAGTAGCTGTTTTGCTACTTTCTTTCAACCTGCAGTCACTACTTAATTTATTTCTTGTCTATAAGGATTATGTGATTCCTGTGCAATCAAATCACACATAGAAGGTAAACGCATCATAATGAACTACCTCAAGACATGGGTGATTTAGAATTGCAGAAAACTGTTTGGACACATTAAAAGTGTCCATGAAGATGTCCAAAATCTTTACACGCATTGACCCAGAGACTGTTTAGATGCATGTCCCTGATGAGAAGATGACAGATGTTTACTGTATGATGGTCGAAATGGCCTTAAACACCCAGCAGGCACAAGACATCAACATGACGTCTGATTGACGTTGTACCCCAATATTGTGGAGACGTTGCATTTTGTTTGAAAATGAAAATCGGGTCGACGACAGAATCCAACGTCAGACTGACGTCAACATCTAACGTCCAACCTAAAATCAATCACATATCCACGTCTTATGATGTTCCAGCTTGACATTGTGTGGATGTTACCACTATGACGTCTATCTGATGTTGGATTTTGGTTGCCGTACCTGACGAATAAATGTCAGTATGTGTTGATTGTGGCATTCCATGCATTTAAACAATACATTATATTAGTTTTTTGGACTGGAATCTGCAATTATGTCTCCTCTTGAGCACACTTTCATGAGCCAAATTAATTACTGCAAAGCATTTTTCATTAGAATATCTTCGGAAACTCATAAAAGTTGCTCCAAAATCAATAACATCCAGGAACACATGCTAATTCACAAACGCCCCACAGATGCACAGAGAGCTACGCCATTAAACATCTTCAAAGAATATTTATGTAATGTATTTTACAAAGATCCTTTCAAAATTAAATCGTCAAGGCTGACCCAACAGGATGACCATGAAACCTTGAGCCAAAACAGCCGGAGGCTACAGAAAGTCCTCCAGAGAGATGGTGGATAAATATATAGACGGAGAGGAAAAGAGTGGGTTGATAGTCTATGTGTGAGTGTGTGTGGGATTTTCATGCCCATACAGTTGAAGTCATTTTTTCAACACATTTCTAAACAATAGTTTTAATAACTCATTTCTAATAACTGATTCATTTTATCTTTGCCATGATGACAGTACATCATATTTGACTAGATATTTTTCAAGACATTAGTATTCAGCTTAAAGTGATATTTAAAGGTGTAACTAGGATAATTAGGCAAGTTAGGGTAACTAGACAAGTCATTAGCTGCGTCCCAAATGGCACACTATACACTATGCACTATCTACTTATGCACTTACACACTCAACAGCATGGTATATAAATGTAGTGTCATCCCAAATGCAACAGTAATGTTTTTTTTTTATAATTGCAACCGTTTCCTAGATGAGGTTTGATGGTTGCCAAATTAGTGAAATAAATAACCAAACTACCAAATAATACCTGTATAAGTATAAGTACAACCGCGTTCACCATCGAGAGGTGGTATAATAACACTCGTAGGAGAATTTTGCTTTCACAATCCAAAATAAATAATCCAACATCAGTGCTTGATAGCTCCGCCCTCTCCGCTACGTGAGCAAAGCTGCAGCCATTGAGTGTGTGAAGTGTCCGACATTCCACTCTTCATTTTAACAGTTAAACAAGTGCATTCTCCGGGTATTTAAGTGAAGTTTGTTTATAGACTAATTTCGAGAGGATCACTTATGATTGACCACGGCTGGTCCTGCATTAGCTAACACGTGATTCACTAATCAGACTATTCCTAGCCAGACCATTCCTAAGTCACTATAAATAACCAGAGATTTCATATGCCAGTTATCTTTGTCTTGAAGAATCCACCCCTACTCCTCCCCCTTTCCCTAGATATGGAGGCACGGTGGTTCAGTGGTTAGCAATATTGCCTCACAGCAAGAATGTCAATGGTTCAAATTCTTACGAGGCCAGTCGCATTTCTGTGTGGAGTTTATGTTCTCCCTGTGCTCGCATGGGTTTCCCTCGGGTTCCCTGGTTTCCTCCCACCATCCAAAGACATGCGACAAGTGAATTGATTAAGGCCCCATTTACGCTAATACATTTTAGTTTCAAAACACATAGGTTTTGCTACGGTTACGCCTCCACACTAGTTTTCGAGCTCCAAAAACAGAGCGTTTCGGAAAAGCTGTAGAGGCCATTTTGGTTTTAAAACACTCCTCCTCTGTGTCAGTGTGGATGGGGGAAAACGAAGACATCTGAAAACGTATCTGATTGGGGCTTTTTCCTCAATATTAAGTAGTCTAAACAAAGTTCAGTCTTGCATCCTTTCCTTAAGTTCAGACTTCGCAGGTTTGACAAACTCCCGAGGACATGTCGGTTAAATCTTCAAAGGGAACGGTGTACTTTATAACCTAATTCACCTCACCCTGGCTATGTTGTTTCACTATCTTAACAATAAAATGAAAATATGATATGAGGAACTGTCGATTTTCCTTCTGATATCAACAACTTAACAGACACCAAAAATGCTGAGGCGTCATGTAGCTTCATATTTATATTACCGTCATCTTTACTGTATGTACTGTATATTTATAACAAAACAGAGCCAACAACAATGACTTACTTTATTTTCACTGAAAATACAAAACATACCCTCTCTTTTGCTGAATATCAGTTTCAATAATCAATAATGGCCATTATAAAAGTATAACGTACAATAAGTGTATACATTATAGCAAATAAAGGCAAGCAATCAATCAAATGTGCAGAATCAGCGTACATGGTTACATAAAACAATATGTTAACCTATCTTTGTGCTCAGCCAAAAACATGTTTCCTTAGAACAAGTAATAGATTCAAAAGACCAAAGAGTCGTTTGATAGAGTCAAGATGAATTAAATATCACATTTAACAACTATAGTGAGATGAGATACAGCGGTATATGCTTGATGAACTGTCTGACGTGCACTGCTCTCATCTGGGAAGCTGTGCTCAAAGCACCAGCTGACTGCCTGGAGCTAAGACGCTGCAGCACATGACAGAGTGTGTGTGGTCATATGATATGAGTTTTCAGCTGTGTAGTGTGGACGGAGATCCTTTCAGAAATGCCAGGTGAAACGCCAGTGTGGATGTGGATCGGTTTCATTCTAAAACGCCATTTTAAAACTAAAACGTATGAGTGTAAAGGGGCCTAAACCAATATTGACACCACAGATGAGCCAGCAGTATATCCACAGCAGTATATTCATAGCAATCCCTAATTTGTCTTTAGCCATAAACAGCTTGGGAGTTCTCAAGATCTACGTGAGCTCAAACTCCCCTCTCGCCCTGCAAATGGGAGGATCTTATAAGCTCAGGGCTCTCTCTCAGACATGCCAAACACGCTTTATAATCAATCATCGGCTAAGCGTGAACTCTGAATGTGTATTTTTAGAGTTTCAGTGTGAATGCACTATTTACACTATTTATACGACAAAATGCTGTAGAATAGTGCATACGTATGTGATTTGGGATGCACCTCTAGCATAACGATGGTTTATATTGCTTAAGGGGTTAATAATATTGACCTTAAAATGTTTTTTTTTTTAAACTGCTTTCCTTCTAGCGGAAATAAAACTACGACTTTCTCCAGAAGAAAAAATATTATCAGACATACTGTGGAAACATTCCTTGCTATGATAAACATCATTTGGGAAATATTTAAAGAAGAAATTCACAGGAGGGCAAATAGTTTTGACTTTAACTGTATGTAGAGACGGAGGCTGAGTATTATTGCCGGCTCTCAAATCTTCCAGATGCTAAACACAATCAACTATAATCACCAGGAGATTTAGTAAATAAAAACGAAGAGCACAACAAATCAAAGCCTATTTGAGGAAACACCGGCTCCCTCGTCACCGTAACACAAAGTCAATATGTACTATTGGTCCCAAACTCCTGACAAACAAGTGTGGACTGCAGGAGAGAACGCCGAGCGGTTATTTGGCCATTATGGTGGCAGGTTAGACTCTCTCCTGTGGTAATAATGAACTCCATCAATCCCCATCCATTACCCAGCGAGAGGCTGGCACCCTCCAGAGGACGCCTCCGCCATGCCCATAAATCACAGAGAAGGTATTCTAACAGGGGCCAATAACAATAGATGTGGTGACAGGGTGTAAATATCCCCTTACTAAAATGCACTGTGGCAGCAATGAGCGGTAATGGTAAAGCTACAATATTTAGATTGACTGTTGTAAGATCACTTTTTCATGATAATACATCCACGTCACTAGGTGGCAGTATAAATTCAACACAACAGCCATAAAGGTGATCAAAAAAAGTGAAAGAAAGCTGTGTCCAAAATCACACACTCAGTTTGAACCAATGACTGTATAAAATATGGACGTCTCGACAGCGCCATTTCCATTAAACGCTGTGAAGGAAAAATCGTCTCATGACGGGCACAAACTGTCGCAAGAGACTGCTGAAATTGAAGCCTGGGCATGCACAGAAGGACTGCCTGATGGAGCCAGAAGAGGAATCGAACTTCCAACCAAACGCTTGTACATCAAATCAACCACACCCCCCGATCTTCTCACTGGTGTCTGCACTATAACAAAGGCTTGCTAATGTACACCTTGCGTTTACATAGGAGCCTGCGTTTGCTGTTTTATCAACACAAATGGTTGTAAAAACGTTAGGTTTTATATAACGAAGATTAAATCATGCCAGCTCCGGGGCGGAACGCACATTACTCGCGGGCCGATGCGGCGGTTGTTAGCGAGTCCTTTTCACTGAGGCTGGATGCCTATGGACTCACTGCCCAAGTCAATCGGGCCAGATGCAGCGGACGTTGGCGAGCCGACGCTGCTGTATTCGAGCCGGGTCGGCCCGCGAGTAATGTTCGCGTGTAGGTACAGCAGACGGAGTCGGGCCGAGGGGTAAGTCTCCGGCAGGCGAGAGTGTATTTTGCTATCTGGGTGGTTAGGCGTGTATCAGGAAACTGATAAAGCCCTGAAGTTACAGAATAAACAGTGTTCCACCAGTGTTCCATCCTGTATGTCAGAAACTATAGTTTACTGCTGAACAACTCATTTTATCATGGTAAAATAACACAGAAATCAAATAATAACACTTCAGTCTCCTGCCGAAGCTCCGACGTCTACTTTGAGAAACTGTCAATCACAGCTGTCAATCACGATGACACGCCCAGCATTAAATTACTGCTCAAAACATACTCTTTACAAAAATGAAGGTCTGCACCTATATCAGCTGATAACCAGAGCCTTAACTGACCAGAACCATCTTTCAAAAAATTTTATTGCAAGTGCAATAAATTTTTTTTATCTGGTCTTATGTCTCCATTAACACGGAGGAGGCAGGCTTTATGACTAGCCAGCCCCCAGGGGGCGATCTAACGGCCGAGACCTTCACTCAAAAGCAGGCGTGCGGCACACTTGGTTTGAACAAAGAGCTTAAATGACCAAGAGGCGACACTCAATAGAACGTTCCATTGCAACAGCAGCGCCCAGCAACAACCCCGGATTCTGCCATTTTGGAGTGAAATCGATCGGCTGCCGTTAGATCTTATTGCTGTCGCGATGGCAAGCAGCTGCTTTGTTTTTTATTTATTTATTTTAAAAGTGCATTAAAGCTGAGATACAACCTGAAAGATGACAATACAACACTTACTATCACAATCATCAGCACTTTTAATAGTTTATTTTACAGACTTGTAATATGCAATTGTTCTGTTGGAGTTTTCATTCCAAAATGGCCACCGTGCCATCTAGTGGCTGTTTCCCAAGTCGCACTAGTTTGTCGCCTCTTGGTGAATCTATGCTCTTTGGTTTGAATAAGCAGTTACTTTAAGTTTGCATGAACTGGAATCTGTGGCCGCTTTTTTCTTTGTATTTTGACGCAGTTCCTAGAGAAATGGGATATTAAATAAGAAAACAGTGGGTGTGGCTTGTTTTTTTCTACTGCGAGCTAATTGGATGTAGTAAAGTAGGTATTTTATTTAAAACGGTCAGGAAAAGGGTTTGGGGAGAGTTATTGTGTGTGTGAAGAGCTGTTAGTCATCTGTATTTACATTCACCCACTGGCAGCCAAAATCCACTAATATGAAGCGTGTATGCACTCTGACTACTATATTGTTGATAAGCTGTGCTGGGCATTTCACTCTGTCTCGCAGCGCAGATTAGCTTCGCTTTAAGGAGGGGTTTGGGAACAAATGAATCGCTGAACGATTCATATAGGAGACGCTGGGATCATTAGGTAAAAATAAATGCATATTATAAGACCATGAAAGTGTTTTTTGAATGCATATCAGCCTGTTGTTGGAGACCCTTACAACCAAAATATGACCCTATTTAATGTATAACAGGGGCTCTTTAAACTATAAAACATAAAAAAAAAGATCTTTTGATGGACACAATCTGAAAAATCTCCATAGTAATATCAAAAATTCCAAGGAAGTCCAAAAGCTGTTTTTTCTATATCTTCATTTATGTTCACCAGAAGAAGCTCAGGTTTAGAAGCGGAGGATGAGTAAATGATGACATCATTTTCATATTTGGGTCTCTTGGATCTCTTTAAAACATTTATTTATTCTTTTCGGCTTAATACCTTTATTAATTTGGGGTCGCCACAGCGGAATGAACCGCCAACTTATCCAGCATATGTTTTACGCAGCGGATGCCCTTCCTGCTGCAACCCATCACTGGGAAACATCCATACTGACACCATGTCTTTGGACTTGTGGGGGAAACCAGAGCACCCGGACGAAACCCACGCGAACACGGGGAGAACATGCAAACTCCACACAGAAAGGCCAACTCACCTTGCCGAGGCTTGAACCAGCGAACTTGCTGTGAGGCGAACATGCTACCCACTGCGCCACCATGCAGCCTCTTTAAAACATTGCAAGGTAAATTACATGTATGTTTTTATAACCACTAACTGCACCTTTAACATAAAACACAAAAATGCAATTCATGTACTATTGACTGCTTACACACACATCCAAAATGAAATACTCAGCTGTCTCCTGTCTAACGGTTCATTACTGGGTTTCTGCTAATTGAATAGATTTTAATTATCCTAGCTAATGCACATTTGCACACTCACGAGAAAAGCAGAGTCTGATGAGGGCTGGGTCGTATAGATAAAGAATAATTCCCTGATAAATGCTGATATCACCGCATGCCGTGCAAGATTAACACTAATCTCAGAGAGGCCTCTCTGTATTAGCTGTGCAGTTAGACATGATGCAAGTATATCAACGTGGAGGCCGACCTAAATAATTAAGTGCAAATCTCCAGGATTTTTCCACATGCCTCTGATATCCTTTATCCTTAACAGCAACAACAAATAAAACAGTTCAGATTTAAAGATCTGCTAGAAAACTATTTGATTATTTTATGACACGTATAGCTTCCTAATATAGCATGTTTTTAATCCAAAGCCATTTGTCTTGAATCTCTATTGATACTATACAATATAATATATAATGATATATAATGATACAAAAGCACAGCAAGAAGGTTGCTGGTTCATGTCCCGGCTGGGCCAATTGGCAGTTCTGTGGGTGCTCCAGTTTCCCCCACAGTCTAAAGACATGTGGTACAGTTGTATTGAATGAACTAAGTGAAGTTTATTTATTAACATATTTCGAGAGGATCACGTGCTTATGATTGCTTGCAGCCGGCCCCGCATTATTCAATTTATGATTCACCAATTAGATGATTCCTAAGCTACTATAAATACCCAAAGTTTCATATAACAGCCATCTTCGTTCTGAAAAATCCACCCCTACTCCTCCTCCTTTCCTAGATGGGTGGCATGGTGGCACAGTGGTTAGCATTGTTGCCTCACAGCAAGAACGTCACTGGTTCTAGTCCTTACCAAGCCAGCCGACGTTTCTGTACGGAGTTTACACGTTCTCCCCGTGCTCACGCAGCACCATAGACATGCTCCTAGTAAGTAGTTATCTCTTAAGAGCAATCCCTATCTGTTCATTAGCTACTACAGCAGGGGAGTTCTCGAGATCTATTTGAGCTCAAACTCCCCTTTTGCCTTGCAAACGGGAGGGAGCCCCAGGCTCGAGGATCTTATGAGTTCAGGGCTCTCCTCCGGGACAGCATGCCAAACAAGCTTTATAATCAATCATCAGCTAAGTGTGAACTCTTGAAATTGACCGTAGTGTATGTATGTGAATGTAAGTGTGTATGGGTGTTTCCCGATACTGGGTTGCATCTGGAAGGGCATCCAGATTTTACTGTGTAAAACATATGCTGGATAAGTTGGCGGTTCATTCTGGTGTGGCGACCTCTGATAGATATTGGAACTAAGCCGAATGAATGATACGATACATAACACATAGGCAGAGAACTGCCTGACACAAAGTGAAGTGCATTTAATACTTGGTCATTTGCCAAATTACAGACAAGTTAAAACTTAAACTTGTAAAATAGTTTTGCTATTTGCACTTAAACTGACTGGATCAAAACTGTCCTGAACTACCTGTGCATTAAACAATCTTATTGCGCACCTTCCATCCAATCAGAATCGAGAATTTTTAACAGACCATGGAATAAAGCTTTGTAGGTACAGTTAGACTTTGCCACAATTGTACAGTTATTTACTGCAAAAACACCCTGAAAAATACCACATACATTCTTTACAGTTCACTACTGTAATATGCACTGCATTGTAGCTCATTTTAAAATGTTTACAGTAACTTACTGCATATTAGGAGTTATTCTACTGTAATCAATGTTATCAAGTATTGCTACTGTAGTTGAAGACATAAATAAGACGATAAATGAAAGTAAATTTGTCACTTGTTTGGAAAAGTGCATGTGGTAAAGGGCGTTTTACCATACAAAAGAAATTGCGGTAGGGCTATTTTACTGTAAAATAAAACTGTGGTAGGGCGCTGTTACTGTAAAACACATTAACAGTTACTGGAAGTATAGGATCAGCACTATAAACATTGCAACAACATGCTGTGGACTATAAACCTTCAGCTGTTGCCGCAATTTCAAAATGCAGATATGGTGTAAACATCACTTTAATATCATTCAGTTCAGTTTAACTTAAACAATGAAAAGCATATTAGGCATCAAACAACAATCTCTCCTCCTGGGCTTCAGCAGGTAGACACAGTGGGGGCTTCCCTGCTTGCTTCAGCCTATGTAACCCGGTGATCGATAAAACAACGCGCAGTCCTCTGTAGCACACCCTCGTGTTGTCTGTAATAGTGTTGTCCCGGTACTGAATATAAAAAAAACCCGTCCATCTCCTGCTAACATTTAAGCGCCGCTGAGCACATTCTTAAGCAGCTGATTTGCCATATTCACCAGTGCTCAACAGAAATGAATTGGCTGTGAAGGTAAACAGTTCACCGCACACTTCACTGAGTGCAAACACAGATGCACGAACAGTGGAGTGTTTTAAAGTCGCAAAGATCAGCCGAGTCATCAGCGGATCGCTCGTCTGTGTTTTGACTGGGTAAACAGAGGTGAAGTGCGATGAACTGATGACCTCCATGGCCAATCACAGTCCTTTCTGTTGAGCGCGTGAACACCATCGCAAATCAGCGCAGTTGCGCTCAACAGTGCTTATGTTAGTGGGAAATTGACAGTTTTTTATAAATTTCAGGACGAAATTCAGTATCATGACAGGTATAATATAGTGAATCAGTTCATTAACTTGAGTTCGATAAATGGCAGCTAAAACGTTTGTTTGGGAAAGCAAACGTTAGCAAACTAGTGGCATTTCTCTTAACTTAGCTGAAAATTATGTCTGATATATCGTTTTATTTTCACTTTCCATTCAGAACGGACCTTCGGGTAACTCGGAAGACAGTGAAATTATATATTTGTGTTGCTTTCTCTTCGCTGATAAGATATACAGCCAGGTACACAACCTTCCTGTGTGACTCAGGCTATACTTCTGGGTTTCTTCCCACCGCAGCCTCGATTTTGCTGCCACGTGAAATCAGTTTATAGCATTTGTTTTAAAGACAAAATACAGCCATACATTCCTCTGGCTACATAATTCGTGATCTCTAGAAATATATATTGGGGTACGTTTTCAGAATGAGCCTATGTTGTAAAAATTGCAATGACTACCTAAAATTGGATATAACTATTCTAGAACAGCACATTCCACCTTTAAATCTCTAAAAACAACAAGAATAAACCAGCACTGAACGTGTGCATCCCTATGAATAATTAAAGCCCCGAGATGGTTGGGAGTCTTGAAAGACGTCATGTTCACTAGTGTCAAGGAATTTGTGGTAATTTATTGATTGACAGGTGCTGGCTGGAATGCAGGCACACTTTATAACAGCCTGACATCAATCAGCATGTGTGTGTGTCCTGGGCATACCTGACATTGAGGAGGAGAAGCCAGGAAACCAGGACAGCACGGACCACAGAATAGAAACGAGTGTGAGAGGAAACCAATGAGGGAAGGGTAAGTGATGCTTTGGGGCTGGGAAACAGTGCAGCGGCTTTAAGCTCACCAATATTTCATTAACCTCTTGAAACCTAGCAATTCATTTTTATACGCTGTGGAGGGCATTCATTTTAGAAGGGAATATTTCATTTGAATTCATACTGTATGTGCCTCGGTTTAAAGTCGACATGAAATGAAAATTCACCCCATTCATTTTCTAAATGCATGATATCAAAGTTATTCTGAACTGTTAATTATTAATTTAGTTATTTAGTTTGACCTCTTAATGATTAATTAAAGTGTCATAACTGGATCTTTGGTGAAAACGATGGAGTGCTATCATATTTATGTTGCTGTTTGGGGATGAAAATGATCTGCAAAATTACAAAGCAGTCTAAAGAGGAAATACTTAAAGGTGTTGTATGTAAATTTTTGACTCTTGTAAAGCATAAAAACACCATAATATGTTTTGCAGATATGTATATAAAGTGAACATGCTTGTTCATCTGAAAAACAATGCTAATGTTAGTTATTCTCCTTTAAAAATGTGCGTTCCATGTTGGAATGTCTGTCTTTATTTCTCTGTAACCAGCCCAATGCAAGTTTACCCCTATATATATTTCTGGAGATCACAAATTATGTAGCAAGAGGTAAATATGACTGCATTTCATCTTTAAAACGAATGCAATGGGGCGGTATGTCACACAGAGGTGTTGTTATGGGTAATGTGTGAAGCAAGAAAACAAAATATGGCTCAGCAGACGTACTGTAGCACTATGGTGCAAAGGTGCGTTTATTTACAGTGCAAAGTGTCCAATCCAAAAATCCCCAAAATAGTCAAAATTTATACAAAAATAAACAAACAACAATACAAGAAATAAAAACAATAAAGTTGTCACGTTCACCAGTGATCTACAGATCGCTGGTAAACACACACACATGGACTACAAATCTGCCATGTTTTGGACTACAACTCCATACATGCACTCTGCTCACACACACATGTTCCAGATCATTACTGATTAGACTCCGACAGCTGTAGCTGCTCCAGGACTGATTATTGCACTATATAAGCAGTTTCACACACACGTTATTGCTGAGTCTTGCTAACTGAATAAGTGAACATTACGATGCGTTTATCCTTGCCTTGCTTTCCATGCTTTGTTTTGTTAGATTATTCCCGGTATGCCGCCTGCCTTGTGACCTTCTGCCTGCCATTACGATTACGACTCTGGATTGCCCATAAACATTTGTTTGTTCCTGTTTTGACCACTGCTTGTATGACCACTCTACTAATAAAGACCTGCATACGGATCCTCACTACGTTGAAGCGTCTATCCTTGTTACAAAAGTAACAAATATGTACACAAAATTTGCTATCTAGACTCTTAATACTTCTTTACCAACCAGTACACCATGACTCCCACACAGAACTGAGCTTGAGCTATATATATATATATATATATATATATATATATATATATATATATATATATATATATATATTATAGCAGTGAGACTCCGCCTAGTCTGGATTAGATCATGTCAGTTAAGTAAAAGGTAAGTAGGGATATAAAACAGACCACCTAGTTTTTCACAATTTTTTTGTGATTTTGTGCAATAAAAAAATGACTGATTTTGTGATAGTAATTCCCAGAAATTTGCAGACAATTTTGCGATGAAAAAATATATAAATATAAAAAATACATATACAGTATATATGTATCAGATTCTCCAGGTAGTTAAATCTGAGAAAGTAAGATCATTGATAAAAATAAGAGTTAAATAAGCTTTCTACTCAGTACATGCATTAGGGCTTCCCCTACCATAATACACCTAAAACCCAGATTGCTGTAAAACTCGTCAATGGCAGGGAAGCGGTTTCTCTCGTTAACTGCAGGGAGAGAGTTAAACTAAAAGATTTATTGATTTTACGCTCATCATAATACCAGCCATACATGAAAAGCACAAATAGCATCCGTCATCCTTGAATCAATTTCCATCATTGTAAGCTGCTTGCTGTTCTGTCTGTTCCACTGCTTTGTTTGTTAGATGTTTGCTCCAACTTTCTTTTGCAGTCTGAAGTGCGTCAAACGACAAAACGGCCAATTCGTGCCACAGAATGTCTAATTGAATCTTTGCATTGACTTCACATGTAAATCACTCGTGCTTCATCCGCATCAGTTTACAGTCTGCAAAACATTCCCCACCCCCACCTCTCATGTAATGTAATGATTGTGAGGGCAGGTGAGATGTCATTTCCTGAGAGACACTCAAATACATCATGTGCGCTGCGTATGCAACGCCTATAAGTCATGTAAAACAATAAATTACAAACTGAAATAAATATGTTTTGATTATATGGTTTGTAATTGGATGTTTTATGAGATTATTTACATTTTTTGAGATTATTTTGCGTTTAAATAAAAAAATTTGCAGGGTCACGAAAAATAGCGACTTTTTATTGATTTTGCGTTGGATTCAGGGATCGCAGAATCATGAAAAACTAGGGGGTCTGATTAAACATTAAAACATATATCATTCATGTAAGTATCTCACATTCATATTCACTTCACTTGTATTACAAGATAAACTTCAAACACAAAAAAATAATTTTTATATTTTTACAGGTCTTTAAAACCCATTTTTTTCATTTCCCCCCCAGTTTCTTCACCCCCTTACATAAAACCAGTGCTTAATTTGTAAAGTGCGAGATCCTGGAACAGATCGGGGTAACAGATCCGGCATGTTACTCGAGGATGGAGAGGTGTTGCGCACAAAAGTGGAGAGCGGGGCGGTGGATGGCGGAGGAAAAGGACGAAAGTGAAAAGGGTCAGGGAGTCGCGAAAGAAAGTGAAAGTGAACAGCGGATGGGGGAGGAGGACTATGAGGAGGGGGATCTGTAAAATGAGGCACAAATTAAGCCCTGCATAAAACATATAGTTTCCCCTGGCTGGTCGACCACTGTGCGCATGCTCAACACCCGACTATGCATAAAAGGTTGCGCATCATCTTTTTGGCCTCTTTTGCCTCCCGTAGCCATCATGGTGCAAACTTAAAGACAGATGCGACAAACAAACACCAACACACAGGTAAGACAAATATATGTGGTGTGGTAAATGGTGTGTTGGAATATGCAAGGATTAATGTGGATGTAATGTGTTTGTGTGTATGTATTCCATTACAGCACATATCTCCAGTGTGCATCCCGAAGATCGGCAGGTGGAGTGGAGGTAAATTATGTGTGTGTGAATACATGGGTGAACAGCTCTGCCGCATGTCACATGGTATGATGCTGTTCCTTTTCGCGCTACCAGCTGACCGCTTACCTTCATGTGGATGACTTTAAGTGGCTCGACGCACACGTCGGTGGACTTGTGACCTGGAGCGTAGTTGACCGCGACGATGGGGTTCGAGTCCGGCAAAGAACGGTTCCAGAAAGCAGGTAAGACAAAAACAGAAGCCAAAAAATAAAATAAACAAGTACATAACAGGGTGTGCATATGGTAAAATCTGAAAACGTAGTAAAAACCAGGCTGCCATGAGGGCTGTCAGTTGGGTTTAGGGAAGGTAGTCGGGGGGTCAATCAGTGCTTCTAAAACACTATTGGTTGGGTTTAGTGAAGGAGGAGGGTGGGTCACTCGATTGGTCAGTCAGTAAGTCAACAGCGGGCTCTGGTGGATTTACGTGAAATTTGAGATCTCAAAAGGCATACACAGCGGCCTTCGGTGCATTTGCAAAAACAAAAACTGCAAAAAAAGTATCTCCTGGGACATATTTGGTGCTCTTCAGAAATGTATATGGGGTATGTTTACAGAATGAGCCTGGGTTGCATAACACATATTGAATGCAGACACTGCTAATGCACATTTATACATGTGTGCATGAAAACACAACAAATAAACAACTTTTCTATTAATTTAGCTTAATTTAACAGAGGACAAGAGTAGCCTTCATTTTCTTAGTCAACTCTACAGAGGATGCCCTACAGCAAAAAAAATGTGAATGCCAAAACTGTCATATTGTTGAGGAAATTGTTTCTTATGCTCAAATGTCCTTCACAGATGTAAAGAGAGCAATACAAATTACACTAGAAGACATTAAGATGGTGAAATAACATCGTGTTCTCACCTCTAGTGAGCATGATGAACGTCACTGGACCTCTTTTGCCCACTGAAGCCTGTAATAATCATTGCTCATCGTTTAGTTTGGGCTGCTCTGAGGGATAGAGAGTTTAATGCATGATGGGGCAGCCAATGAGAATCTGGTTTCAATGGCTCCACAGTGGCATCAGCGCAATTAGACAAACCAGACCAATCAATCTCGGCCAGGTGAAGGACTGTAACAAGCTAAAGGAATTCAGGCAACCTGCGGGTTTAAGAAGGTATTTGTCCTTTAGAAATAGCAGGGATTTATGAATGTTACAGCTGCATACATTTAGACACTTTTTTATCACAGGAACAATCATCCTGGATCCCTCTGTGGTTAAATAACTTGTTCAAGGGCACAACTGGAAGATGGTAGACTGAAAAAAAATTATTCATTGGATTTACTACATTTCTTAGGTTAGTTAAAATCATTTCTAGATATGAAATGATAGATATGAACAAGCCAAAACGTGGATACTTCAATCGTTCTAGGAATTATAAAGAAGTACATTTACATTTAGTCATATAGCAGATGCTTTTGTCCAAAGCGACTTACGTACAATTGAGGAGGCATTCAGAGATTTAACAAGAAGAGAATACACACAAGAAGTGCTAATTATACAAAGGAACTGTTAGTGCTCAGAGAATTAAGTGCTAGAGTTAGGAAGGATTAGTGTCTTTTTTTAGAGAAAGAAAAGTGTTTCCACTGGTGGTTTGTCAAGCCCACTCACCTGTGTGAAGCTCACTTTATTAAAGCACAATATTTTTTTTATTTTACTTTAGATATAGTTGCAATCAGAGTTATTCAACCCCCTGAATTATTAGCCCCCCTGTTTATTTTTCCCCCAATTTCTGTTTAACGGAGAGAAGATTTTTTCAACACATTTCTAAACATAATAGTTTTAATAACTCATTTCTAATAACTGATTTATTTTATTTTTGCCATAATGACAGTAAATAATATTTGACTAGATATTTTTCAAGACACTTCTATACAGCTTAAAGTGACATTTAAAGGCTTAACTAGGTTAATTAGGTTAACTAGGCAGGTTAGGGTAATTAGGCAAGTTATTGTATAACGATGGTTTGTTCTGTAGACTATTGAAAAAAAATAGCTTAAAGGGGTTAATAATTTTGACCTTAAAATGGGTTTTAAAAATTAAAAACTGCTTTTATTCTAGCCAAAATAAAACAAATAAGACTTTCTCCAGAAGAAAAAAATATTATCAGACATACTGTGAGAATTTCCTTGTTCTGTTAAACATAATTTGGGAAATATTTTAAAAAGAAAAATAAATTCAAAGGGGGTTCAATAATTCTGATTGCAACTGTATGAAGAGATTGTAAGAAAGTGTCTGGTGCAGATGTGCAAAACTGGTGCAAGTGTCAGTTTAAAAAAAGACAGAAACATGAAAGAATGTGTTTTAACAGGTGATTTGTCAAGCCCACTCACCTGTGTGAGGCACATTCAAAATTGCATAATGTTTTGAGGTTGTCATATGGTGTGCTGGGAGGAGGTGAGGGGGTTTTTGTTTTGTGCACAGGAGTTCCTCCAGTATAAAGCAAACACAGTTTAAATATCACAAACATTCAACAGTTGGTTTGAAAAGTACTGTGCGACCTTTCAATTCTGGTTCCAGTAGTTCAGAAACTAGGGATCTACTGTGATTTTCATGCATAATGATCTCTAGGATTTACAGAGAACGACTCTTAAAGGAGCATCTTTAAAAGAGCAACAGATCAAGCCTCAAACAAGATAGGCAAAATAAGCTGAACAGGAAACTGTAACGTGAAGTAAACGCTGACAACAGGGAGTTCGGATTATTATTAAATAATATTAAATTATTACATTTATTTTATTAAATGGGACTATTAAATGGAATGGTCAGGTAAGCAACAGTCAACACAGGAGCAAACAGATGTATTGTATACAGGCAATCCAGACTCGTAGTCAAAGTAACAGGTGAGAGGTCAGACAGGCAGCAAACAGGGATAAACAATAAAACAAGGCTAGGTTCGAACACGGCAAAACAAGGCAAAGGAAAATGCGTTGTAATGTTCACTATACAGTTTACAAGACTCAGCAACAATGTGTGTGTTTGAGCTGTTTTTATAGTCCATGCTGTAATCAGTTTGTAATGATCCTCTGGGTCTGTGAATGTAATCAGTTAGGAGACTGACAGAATAAGAACTAACAGAAACTTTAAAGGAAACATGTAGATTTAAAATTATTTATTATATTTTTGGGGATTCTGACCAAGTCAACGGTTTGCGACTGATCAAATGATTTATCCAGTGAATAATAATTGATGGGGCTGTATAACTCTGCAATGGATATCGATGTCCAGGGTATAGTTATTTAGTGATTTGTTAACATGGCAACACAATTAGCAAGTTTAAGACATTCATTTAGAATAAAATTAAAAGCCATGACTGAAACTTTTTTCGGTAGTAGTTTGGTAATACATGCTTCGGTGAATCAAATTTATGAAGGTATTTAAATTGCATCTAATTCATTAATAGCATGTATACGTTTCCAGTGTTTTGAGGGATATTTAGTGACTATTTTAGAGGTTACTGTAAGTCAAACTATAAAAATTATGTGTCTAATGTTTCTGTTTTTTAGGATATATGCAGTTATAAACACCTATTTTACAAGAAACATGTTTTGTGAATACTTAAGATGTCTATCGGTGCTCTAGAACTGTTTCAGACTGTTGAATGATATTTTTCCTAGCATTGATTGGCGCATTATGGGTTCACAATGGTATGAACCGTTATCGGGAAGATCAAATGTATATTTATTTATTCATTCATTTTCGGCTTACTCCCTTTATTAATCTGGAGTCACCACAGCGGAATGAACCGCCAACTTATCCAGCACATTTTTATGCAGCGGATGCCCTTCCAGCCACAACCCATCTCTGGGAAACATCCACACACACATTCACACTCATACACTACGGACAATTTTAGCCTACCCAATTCACCTACACCACATGTCTTTGGACTGTGGGGGAAACCGAAGCACCCGGAGGAAACCCACGCGAACATGCAAACTCCACACAGAAACGCCAACTGACCCAGGCTCGAACCAGCGACCTTCTTGCTGTGAGGCGACAGCACTACCTACTGTGCCACTGCATGGCCATGTATATTTATATTATACATTTTTAATTATTAATATTTAAGATCAGAGATCAGAGAAAGCTTTGTCTTACTATTAAACCCCCCATACATCTTGTTTTAAAGTTTTTCGGGTTTGGGTGGGTGGGTCAAGCGTTAAATAGGGGGGTCAATCCCCCCTGTAATTCACACCCTGGTTGTAAACTTTTATCAATTTCATTCTTCTGTTGAACACAAAAGAGGATATCCTGAAGGAAAAAAGCAACCACTAGCTATGTTTCCATCCAGAAATGCGAATTAACTTTATGCGCAAAACTAGATGATCGCATAAAAGACGTGCATATAAAGCAGCGTTTCCATCCAACGAGTCAAATCGAACAAAATCGTCACTTCCTGATTAACTGGTGATAGATTTCAACAGTAAAAACGGAATTTGCTGCGGCATGAGAAGCTGTGTCAAGCTTTTCTTTATTTAATAAATGACTTGCGCCTCAGAAGGCAATCCTGACACGCAGTGAACGCGCGGTGGCGTTTGAAGGCGTCAGACGCGAAGCACAGACACTCTTGATTTTGGAGGTCATTAATAATAGAAGGTGTTTTAGAATGACCAAAACAAAATTTCAGATGTTTTACAATGTGCTCAGCCTACTGGTTTATCCATTCACACACATTTTTCTGATCACATGATCTCTTATAACAAAATCACGTGACCTTTTTTAATGCGCAATGCGATAAAAGTGTTTCCATCGTAGTTCATGAGCATCTTCTCTTATCGAATAAAACGTTTATCCTACTCAGTTATACGCATTTTCAAAATGTATGCGCATCTTGTCGTTTCCATCAAAAATTTTTTTATGTGCATAAAAATACGTGTATAGAAACGTAGCTATTGACATCCATATTAGGACCTTAAAATACGGCTGTTTTCTTTCCCAGCATTATTCAAAATATTGTTTGGAGGATGAGTAAACAATGACGGAATCC
Organism: Danio tinwini; assembly: GCA_903798205.1. Taxonomy (NCBI): domain Eukaryota; kingdom Metazoa; phylum Chordata; class Actinopteri; order Cypriniformes; family Danionidae; genus Danio; species Danio tinwini. The sequence goes on from CAIGQZ010032997.1 coordinate 6,493,739, forward strand.
TCATTTTTTGGGTAAAACATCCCGTAGATTGAGCTTTTGCATTGAGACCCTCATAAGACCACAATTATGTGCACAGTTCAGTAAACATCTGGAGGCATCTCTTGCATTTCTCTTGTGCTGTGGATTCTCTTCTGCTGTTTCGTTTGATGAAAGAGGTTTCCCAGGTTACTTGATTTGCAGGCTGGCTGTTCATTTCTCAAGTGATGTCTTGGGCAGCCAGTGGGCATTGGCTGGATGAGAGCTGTGAAGTATTGTAGCTAGTTGAAACTTGAGCCAGAAACATTGTTTTTGCAGTGAAACATAACTTAGAAAGCAGGACCTGCAAGAAGAGTCTGAGGTGTCTTGTGTCTTCGTGATGCAAGAATAGCAGAAGGCCAGGGGCAGGCCAGCAGCGGGCTGGCAGCATGAATGCAGAAGGGCAAAGCAGAGGTTAAGAACTCAACACAGCATTGTTTACTCCTTTCTAAGTCTTTGTTTATGCTTTACGTTTTTAAAGAGCCCCTATTATACATAAATAGGGTCATAATTTGGTTGTAAGGGTCTCCAACAACAGGCTGATATGCATGCATGGTCAAAAAACACTTTCATGGTCTTATAATATGCATTTATTTTTACCTAATTATCCCAACAACTCCCATATGAATCGTTCAGCGATTCATTTGTTCCTAAACCCCTCCTTAGCGAGAAGCTAATCTGTGCTGATTGGACCGATGACAGCCTGTATTGATTGGTCGACACTGACAGCCTTCAGCGCGAGACAGAGTGAAATGCCCAGCACAGCTTACCAACAATATAGTAGTCAGAGTGCATACACGCTTCATATTAGTGGATTTTGGCTGCCAGTGGGTGAATGTAAATACAGACAACTAACTATATTTTTAAAGCAAAACTCCAAGAACTGGGGAGGGGATCGACACGAGTCTCCTAGTCCGTCACACTCTACCTGCTCTTCACACACACGCACGCACGCACGCACGCACGCACGCACGCACGCACGCACGCACGCACACACACACACACACACACACACACACACACACCCACCATAGAACACAGTACCCGGTTCTCACCAGTGATATAGTATTATCAGGGCCGGCACGTCCATAGTGAGGGCGGCTTCCGCGAACCACCTCCGCCCCGGTCCTCACTTTCATCCGCGACACCCACACCCTCCCTCCCAGCCCTCACTTTCAACCGTGAACCGGTCTTTTTCTTTTTCACTTTCGGGTTAAGGGCAGCATGATTGATATTCGCCTAGAGTGCCAGTCCAGCTTACTCCGGCCCTGACTGTTATTCAGACACCTCACCCCGAACCTAACCCTCCAATCTCCCGGATAGGGACTGATGTTGGCAGGTATGTGTGTGTAGTTTTATTTTGAAACTTGACTGCTGAAAGTATGTAAGAACAGCTGAGCTGACAATGGCCATAGCAATGACAAACAGCAGAGGATCGCAGGCTCATAAACGCATTAAATCTGTAAACAAAGCGCCACGCATCGCGTTTTTAACGTGGCTTTAGACGCGATATGAGAATATAAAAAGTTAACTACACAGTACAAGCGGTTACAAGTAACAAAACACAATTAAATACATACTTTGCAAGCTAGAAAATGCAAGGAGGCAACCATTTTAACCACTTAATTACACTTGTGAAATGGAGGAACTGATCCACGATGCACTCCTCCATGTTCTGACATAGTCCCACGGCTAAAGACTCGTTATCAAAACGCTTAATTTAAAGTACTAGGAGTCGACTCTTTTATAAATGAATCAATATTTTTAAACACTGTCCACTTTTAGATTTAAGCCTTAGCTGGATATTTCACTTCACTTAGAGCTGTGTTATACACTTCACGGAAGGTCATTCTCAAAAAACCATAATAGGGGCTCTTTAACCTTGCTCGTTTATTTATCCCTATAAGGCAGGGGTCACCAAACTTATCCTGGTGGGTCGGCGTCCTGCAGAGTTTAGCTCCAACCCTAATCAAACACACATGAACAAGCTGATCAAGGTGTAGGTACACTTGAAACTTTCAGGCAGGTGTGTTGAGGTAAATTCTGACGCTGGCCCTCCAAGACAGAGATTGGTGACACCTGACCTTATTCTTGATTGTTTTGGCTCAAGACTTCTGGTCTCATTAACTTCCATTAATTTTTAAAAACAGCTTTCTTATTATATAATTGAATTAACACACATTGTTTGTAGAGCAAGTAGTTTGACAATCTTCCTCCCATAGGCAACATAATCTAAAGTCCTAAAACAATTGCAAAAACGAGCGCACTTTCACATTGTAGAATAAGGTCAATAAAGCAGGGATCACCAAACTTGTTCCTGGTGGGCTGTTATCCCGCAGAGATTAGCTACAACCCTAATCAAACACACATGAACAAGCTGATCAAGGTCTTAGGTTAACTTGAGACACCAGGCAGGTGTGTTGAGGCAAGTTGGAGCTAAACTTTGCAGAGACACGGGCCCTCCAGGACTGAGGTTGGTGACCCCTGCTTTAAGGTATTGCGTCTACTAATCTGTAGGTATTGGTTCAGCTTGGTGTACCCGTTTCTTCACCACTCACATACAGTACTATAAATCAACATTTCAATTGTCAAACATGGTCTCTAGCTTCCCATTCCATAGTGTAAGAACTGCACCAAGCATTTGGTAACATCTTCAAATAACTACACATACTATTGACCTTATACTTCACATACTGTATGAGTGGGCACAGCCATTGGACACTTTTTGGCTCAAAACTTCCAGTCTCATTCATTTTCATTATTTTTAGATGTCAAAATTAGCTTGTTATGCTGCTTAATGTTGCAAACTGATATTTTCAAATTATTTTATTCTACTTTTTAAGTACAATCATGAACACACATTGTTTGTGAAGCAAGTAGTTTGACAATTTTCTGCTGCTTATTATTCCTAGCCATTTCTCCAATAGGCAACTGAATCAGAAGTTCTAAAACAATCGCAAAAACGAGCGCACTTCGGCATTGTAGAATAAGGTCAATAAAGCAGGGATCACCAAACTTGTTCCTGGAGGGCCGGTATCCTGCAGAGTTTAGCTCCAACCCTATTTAAACACACAAGAACAAGCTGATCAAGGTCTTAGGTATACTTGAGACACCAGGCAGGTATGTTGAGGCAAGTTGGAGCTAAACTCTGTAGAGACACGGGCCCTCCAGGACTGAGGTTAATGACCCCTGCTTTAAGGTATTGCGTCAACTAATCTGTAGGTATTGGTTCAGCTTGGTGTACCCGTTTCTCCACCTCTCACACACTATAAATCAACATTTCAATTGTCAAACATGGTCTCTAGCTTCCCATTCATGAAGAGTACAAGTTAATCATGATTTCTGTTATAAGAATAGAATACATTGTACCAAGAATTGAGTAACATCTTCAATTGACATTAACACTCATTCTATAGGCATTCGATAATTCCTGTTTAAAAATCAATATTTATTAATACTGGCTTTAAAGATCTTGGATTAAGCAAAATATGGAGCATGTGGTTTACAAAAGTGACTTAGAACTATTCAATGCAATTATATTTGGTTGTGTGTGTAATTTGATAATCTGTCCAGTTATTACCTAGCCTATACTGGTTACACAACCAACCCCCTCACCCTCCCCCTCTCCTCAACTTCGCATAAGGACTTACAAAAGACATGTATTTTAATGCAGACAATATGAACACAAAATATTTCATGTTTTGTCTGGTTAACTTCATTTCATTTGTAAATATACATCCTTTCCTGTCATTCAGACCTGCAACACATTCCAAAAGAAGTTGGGACAGAAGCAGTTTATGGCTAGTCATCAGGTAAATTGGTTAAGTAATGATGTGGTTTGAAACATGCGATGTCAACAGGAGATTGTAATTATGATTTAGTACAAAAGTACCACCCAAGAAAGGTCTAGTCCTTTAAGAGCAAAGATGGGCCGAGGATCGTCAGTTTGCCAACAAACGCATTAGAAAATTCTTGAAATATTTAAAAAGAATTTTCCTCAAAGAAAGATAGAGAGACATTTGGATATTTCACCTTCAACGGTGCAGAACATCATTGAAAGAATGAAGGAATCGGGAAGAATTTCAGTACATAAAGGACAAAGGTGCAAGCCTTAACAACCGTGATCTTCGATTCCTGCATCAAGAATCATCATTCATCTATAAGTGATATCACCACATGGGCTCAGGACTACTTTGGCAAATCTTTGTCAAGTACCACAATACATCCACAAATGCCAGTTAAAACTGTACTGTGCCAAAAGGAAGCCCTATGTTAACAATGTCCAAAAGCATCGTTGACTTCTCTGGGCTTGGAGGCATCTGGGTTAGGCCATCACAGAAGTCTGTTTGCGAAGTTTGTGAAGTCTGAACTTACAAGGAGAGAATGAAGACTGAACTGTGTGAAGGCTACTTAATATTGAGGGAAAAGCCCCAATCAGAGAGGTGAATGTCTGCAGCCACACCTTCATTTTCAGATGTCTCCGTTTTCCCCCATCCACACTTACACGGAGCAGCAGCGTTTTAGAATGAAAACAGCTGTTTTCGGGGCTCGAAAACTCCGGCGTAGTGTGGACGGATGGAGTAACCGTAGCAAAACTTATGCGTTTTAAAACTAAAACCTATTAGTGTAAACGGGGCCTTAGACTGCTATAGCTTTTATACTGCCCAAATGTTATTTTCTATCTTAAAATGTATATTTTTTCCCATCACATAGGATTAATGGGTAAACACACACACACACACACACACACACACACACACACACACACACACACACACACACACACACACACACACACAAACAATTCTTCCATACCTTGATGTCCGCTTCCACCCACTCTCTCAAACCCAGTTCAAGTTCCTGCTCTCCTCCCACACACACACACAGTACACCACACTGAGCTATGCATAGAAATGAGCAAAAAATATGTTTATTCTTGCATCTGAGTGCTTTGTTATGCAGTTTAACAATCTCTGCTGTGGTCAACTAACCTCCACTCACTTTCTACAAGAAGCAAGAAAGATTTGACAGCTACCCAAGAGCTGCCTGAAGGACTTAACAAGACACCTTTAAAACATGACCTTTAACATGGAATACAGAATGTGTGTGTGTGTGTGTGTGTTGATCATGCTTCGATTGCACTGCTGTGAATATGGATATCCACTGAACCTTATTAAATGTCATTGTTGACGCTTCTCTAGTTCTTATCAGTATTTGGACACTGTGACATTTGTCTTTTTGCCTTGCTCCTGAACGCCGGCTGTACCTCTGATGTCTGATAGCACGTTCTCAATTAGCGTGAGCATCTTTGTTCTGCATTTTGCACTTCTTATCGAATTTCAGGTGCTCCTGAATCAACACGCATTCTCCAATCCAAATATGATGCATCAGATATTTTTGACATTTCTGAAATTAAAAGATCCTGCTTAAAATAGGCCCGCAAAGTCGATGGCAGGTGTAACAGATGAGCTCCTTTATATTTTTTGAGCATAAACATATATTTGTGGCTTTTATATTCATCCATTTTACTTCGGCTTAGTCTCTAATTCAGAGGTCACCACAGCGGGTTGAACCAATAAATATTCCAGCATGAGTTTTGCGCCCATCCAGCCGGAACCAAGTACTGGGAAACACCCATACACACACACACATACACTATGGATAATTTTGTTTACCCAATTTCCCTATAGCGCATGTCTTTGGATTGTGGGGGAAACCGGAGCACCTAGAGCAGGGGTGTCCAAACTCGGTCCTAGAGGGCCGGTGTCCTGGAGAGTTTAGCTCCAACCCTAATCAAACACACCTGAACCAGCTAATTATGTAGGCAGAGAAAACACTATTGGTTGGGTTTAGGGAACGAGGAGGGTGGGTCAGTCGATCGGTTCAACAGCAGCGTCTGGTGGATTTACGCAAATACAGCAGGTGCGAATGGCACTCATGAGAGAAATTTGAGATCTCACAAAGCATACACGGTGGCCTCTGGTGGATTAGAGAAAACTAAAACATATCTCCTGGGATGTATTGGGCACTCTCCAGAAATGTATATAGGGGTATGTTTTTTAGAATGAGCCAAAATGTCAATAAAAGTCCCTTTTTTCCAACTTTTCAAGGGTAAAGCTTGTTGGAAGAAAGATCAAGGTCCCATAAAGCAATTCAAAACCATAAATACATGGGAAAAAATAAAAACATAATCCACAGAATATGAAAGACTGCTAAATTACGGATATTTTCTACAGTATATGCATGACTGACAAATATGCATCACATTCCTCTTGCTCATTTGTTAAATCTGTACGATAAAGCAGAAATCTGACATACAATACAAATAAATATCAAATTTTTGCTTAAACATTTGAAGCATTCTGATTATTTTTCTAGGTCCAGATAAATAAAAGATGATTCCTTCTGCTTTATATTTTTGCGCCACTACTAAGTGAACTTTAATTTGTAATTTAAATGTTTGCACACTGACATTGTGCTCAAATGTGTTGGATATGATTCAGTATTCATGAATGAAATCGTCTAAAAACGAAAGTCCATTGAAAATAAATATCAAAAGCAGATTTGAATAATTATGCGTCTGATGGGGAATCGGTTGAAAATGAATATATTTCATCTGTATTTGACACTTCATGATTAGAGTCGCAGAATTAATGAGGTCTGTGTTTAACCTCCCAATGGCATCCAGTAACCTTTCTCTGTGATTATTTTCCACCTTATGTAATCTGAAATATAATAGAGATAACACGGATTCAATTATTGTGAAGACAGGATGGCCTGTGCTGTCAAATTCAGAAAAAAGCATCACTGCATCTCATACTTTTTAGACACACGCGCACACGCATAAACGATTTCAAATAAATACATAGACATGTATAGTATTCCATTCTGTAAAGTTATGTGGATTATTTTAATTAACATAACTTAAAATATGGTTGTGCCACTATTTTCGACAGCACTTGTACCATTTTAAATAGAACTGAACTGTCAGAATGTAGATTTTTTCAAAGGACATTCACAAACCACAATATTTAAAGTCTATCATTATGCTTTTCACCATTTTATGTAGTGTGTGATGCAACTTATTGTAATCTAAAGATCTGCAGAGTGTCAAAGATGCATGATTAATACTCTTAATAATGAGTTAGTTATTAACAACAAAAGGAAACAAATCTGAACTTCCTGATAGGAGTCCTCAGTAATTGCATTCTTATTTCCTGCATTAAATCTAATCAGTTTATGGTTTTTATTGGCTGCCGTCAAACAATTTGACCCTAAAACACTGTAGTTGGAAGCTTTAAAGAGTTTAGTTCATTATATTTATACGTTTGTACACTGCAAAAGCAAATACACTTTATCTTTTCAAGATTGCGGAAAATATAAAAAAACTCAAATGTGTGAAAGTTGTTAGAGTGGTTCACTGTAGTATTGGTAACCTAGCAACCAACAGTAAATAAAGCGATATGTTACACTATGTTACTGTGTCCTAACTACACATGCACGTTTTTTATTTTAAAACAAGTTTTTGTCCTGTAACAATCTGCAACCATTTCTTTTTCACTAATGTCATGTTAAAACAACACCATAAACTACTTTGACTACTACAGAAATATGAAATCCTACACATTACCACAAGAAAATTACAGGACTATTACATACTGTACAACAGAATCCTGTGGTAAATACTACAGAAATATAAAAGTAATACCAGACACTATTACAAGAATACTACAGGAGTAGCATATACAGAACAACAGAATCCTGTGGTAAATACTACAGAACTGTGAAAGTAATACCACAAACCATCACAAGAATACTGATTCATTTTCCTTTTGGCTTAGTCTCTTTATTAATCTGGGGTTGCCACAGTGGAATGATCAGCCAATTTATCTAGCATATGTTTTATGCAGAGGATACCCTTCCAGCTGCAACCCATCACTGGGGAAACACCTATACATATTCATTTACACACATACACTACGGACAATTTAGCCTACCCAATTAACCTATACTGCATGTCTGGACTTGTGGGGGAAACCAGAGCACCCGGAGAAAACCCACGCCAACATGAGGAGAACATGCAAACTCCACACAGAAATGCTAACTGACCCAGCCGAGGCTCGAACCAGCAACGTTCTTGCTGTGAGGCGACAGCACTCCCCACTGCGCCACCCCCCACCACAAGAATATTACAGGAGTTTTACATGCTGTACAACAGAATCCAGTAGTAAAACGTCCAAAAAAACAACAAAGTACCACAAAATGTGTGTGTGTGTGCGTGAGATGTATATGTAGTCCAAAGAATCAGTCATAACGATCTTCAGCTGGAACTGGTGTGTGAGTGCAGTGCATAATGGGATATGTAGTTCATATGTAGTCCAATTCAGTGGCAGATGTGTAGTGTGCCCTCTATCGTGTCTGGTGGGCACTCAACCAAGTGACTGTGACTACAACATTATAGGGACTAAGCTGAAGGAAAATGAACGAATGAAGAAGACAAAATTGAAAACGTGATTACTTCAAGCTAAATCAATAAAGTGCTGCCTTATTAGCACAATAATAAGCCATAGCTTGTTGTTAAAAAGTTTGGTGCATGATGATGATGATGATGACCCCTCTATTAAGCTCTTGAAGTTTGCAGATGACACTACTGTTATTGGCCTCATCCGGAACGGTGACGAGTCTGCATACAGACAGGAGGTGGAGCGGCTGGCTTTATGGTGCAGATACAACAACCTGGAGCTTAACACGCTCAAAACAGTGGAGATGATAGTGGACTTTAGGAGAAACCCCCCTGCACTCCCCCCACTCACCATCATGAACAGCACTGTGGCTGCAGTAGAGTCATTCAGGTTCCTGGGCACCACCATCTCTCAGGATCTGAAGTGGGACATTCACATAGACTCCATTGTAAAGAAAGCCCAGCAGAGACTGTACTTCCTTCGTCAGCTGAGGAAGTTCAACCTGCCACAGGAGCTGCTCGTACAGTTCTACTCAGCTGTCATCCAATCCATCCTCTGCACTTCAATCACCGTGTGGTTCAGCTCAGCTGCCAAAACCAACCTCTGTAGACTACAGCGAATAGTCCGGACTGCTGAACGAATCACTGGCACTACCCTTCCTACACTTCAAGAACTGTACTCTTCCAGTGTGAGTAAAAGGGCTCGTAAAATCACTCTGGATGCCTCACACCCAGCACACTACCTGTTCGAACTGTTACCGTCTGGTCGGCGCTACAGAGCACCAAGCACAAAAACAGCCAGACACAGGAAAAGTTTCTTTCCTCAGGCCATCTACCTCATGAACAGTTAAATATTCTCCTACTGTGCAATAAACGTGCAATACTTTCTCATACGCACTTGTACACAGCACCTTATAACCTGTATATTTACAACATATCTGTACATACAATTCAACATCCAGATCTTTTTGACTAACTGCATCTCTGTTTAATGTTTAATGCCTTTTCTTTTCTTGTATTTAATTTTGTGTTGTCACTCGTCACTTTATGTACACTGAAAGCTTCTGTTGCCAAAACAAATTCCTTGTGTGTGTGAAGCACACTTGGCAATAAAACTGATTCTGATTCTGATAAAAAAAAAACTCTCAAATTCATCTAGATGGTGAAGCAGAGCCCTACATAACCACGAGAACATCAGTCATTCCAAGATCCAATTGCATTCTGATCTGACTCATGAAATAAATGTAGGAATTCAGAATTAGTTTACATAATCATACAGATTTCAAACATCTAGGGCAACAGAAACACTTCAGACTTTATTGGAAGTAGTGGAATGTGCACCAGCGGAAGTCCTAGAGGGACGAGACGCTCTTCATCATGCATTTATCTAATGCTGAGACAGGAGAGGAATGAGAAACTGGTGCTGGAGAAACGATGATACGAGCCCTTTCTGACATGACTGAAGTCAATTCTAACCACTCACCCTTTAGAAATAGAACTGCTTTTATCACAACCTTGAGGTATACATAGGAGGATTTGTGCTGAGATGCATACCATTTTTTTTATAGTTTTAGACCCCTTGTGTAAAACGTGTGTAATGACAAGAGGAATTACGAGTTGCATCACGCTATTGTTCTGTTTAACTTGAATGCGATTGAAAATCTTTTGGATCCATTTAATAGAAATCGTAATAGAAAAATCGACTTGTTTTTGTCATCAAGAAAGAGTTTATGCATGCATACATTCTGAATAGTCGCATTCCGCAACAAACCTGAGACATTTTTTGCACAATAAACACCACTATTGAGAATTTTAGGAGCAAGGTTTTACTTTGTTAAATAAAACAAAAAAAGTGTAACTGTCACAGTCACACAAGGAAGACAAAGATAGATAAATCTTTAAGCGTATTTATTCGTACAATGCAACAACAGCTGAGAGATGAAGTAGGTAAGTGGTGTAGCAGAGGGAGAATGTCACACACAGTTCAAATGGTAAGTTTCATATCTTCAGTAATACACCAATATAACTTGAGTCACTTCTCTTAAGCAGGTGTGTTTGCATCCACAGGAAAACGAGGACATCCACGGAAGAGCACAAGAGGAATAAGGAGAGCCGATGAGGAGAACCATCTGACTTCGATTCCAGCCGGTGATTGAATGAATGAGGGGAGTCTTTATAGTGCATGGGTGATTGCAGGTGCAGGTGTGGGTTGTCAGTAATCAGCTGAGGGATCATGGGTGTGGTGTGTGGTGAATGGTGAGGGAGAGCAGTGATTGGAGCTGCAGGAACGAGCGGAGGGTGTGACAGTAATACTATTCCCTTGCTAAATACTTATTCATAACTGTTTTAAATCTTACTATTATGCTATCTTTCTAGGGGTTTTACCTAGAAGTTTTATTGATAATTTTTAAAAGTTAACAAAATGTAGTAAGAATATTTTTATCTTACATATTTTTATAATTACAGGTCAGAATACATACACTACCTGACAAAAGTCTTGTCGCCTATCCAACTTTTAGGAACAACAAACAATAACTTGACTTCTAGTTGATAATTTGGTATAAGAAGTGGCTTATATGAAAGGCAAAGGCCTCTAGATGACGCTTATTTTACCAAAATAAAATATGATCATGCCTTGATTTTTTAGTTATTTAATTAGGACAGTAAGGTCTGACTCTACTTAGACAAAAGTCTTGTCGCTTAACATAAATAATGTACAGTACAGAATATAAAGTCCTGGTGCAGTGGAATAAGAATGAATATTGTGTTTGACCCCAATGAACCTGGAGAATTGCATCCATACATCTCTGCAATGACTATACATATTAATAAAGTCATCTGGAATGGCAAAGAAAGTGTTCTTGCAGGACTCCCAGAGTTCATCAAGATTCTTTGGATTCAACTTCAATGCCTTCTCCATCTTACCCCAGACATGCTCAATAATGTTCATGTCTGGTGACTGGGTTGGCAAATCCTAAAGCACCTTGACCTTTACTTTCAGGAACTTTGATGTGGAGGCTGAAGTATGAGAAGAAGCACTATCCTGCTGATGAATGTGCCCTGTCCTGTGGTTTGTTATGAATTGGTCAGCACAAATGTCCTGGTACCTCATGCTGTTAATGTTGCCATCCACCCTGAAGATCTCTCGCACATCCCCCATACTGAATGTAACCCAAACCAATGTAACCTATTTTTCCTTCAGCAAACTTGACTGATTTCTGTGAGAATCTTGGGTCCATGCGGGTTCCAATAGGTCTTTTGCAGTATTTGTGATGATTAGGATGCAGTTTAACAAATGATTCATAAAAAAAAATCTGCCTTCTGACACTTTTCCAAATGATCAACTAGAAGTCAAGTTATTATTTGCTGCTCTTACAACTGGGATTGACG
>CAIGQZ010032997.1:6528770-6555023 GCA_903798205.1 Danio tinwini
ACACACACACACACACACACACACACACACACACACACACACACACATTGGTTTTGGTGATTTAAAAGAACTCTCCATAGGTGCAATGTGCAACCCCAAATCAGACAAAGTTGGGACAGTATGAAAAACGCAAATAAAAAAAAAAAGTAGTGATTTCTAAATTTACCTTGACTTGTATTTTCTTGCAGACGATGAAGACACCAAGTGATGAAGTATTTCAAGTGTATTTTAGTCCCATTCTTCCTGCAAACAAGTCTGGGCAACAGTATGGGGTCTTCGGTGTCACATTTTGTGCTTCAAAATGTGCCACACATTCTCTATTGGAGACAGGTCGGGACTGCAGACAGGCCAGTCAAGTACCTGGTTTTGCATTGTCTTGTTGACACATAGAAAGGAAGGCAGTATATTGTGCACCAAAATCTCTTATTTCAGCATTAATGATGCTATAACAGAAGTGCAAGTTACCTTTTCCAAGTGCACTGACACAACTCCATATTATAACATACCCTGGCTTGCTGGTAACAATCTGGATGATCCTTTTCTTTTTTGGTACGGAGCACACGGCATCCATTTCTCCCAAAAAATACCTGAAATACTGATTCATCTGACCACAGTACACATTTCCACTGTGCGAAGGTCCATCCCAGATGCTTGCCTCCGAGCCCAGAGAAGGCAACGGCGCTTCTGGACACTGTTAACATAGGGCTTTCTTTTGACACAGTACAGGTTTAACTGGCATTTGTTGATGTAACTATGTATTGTTGTACTTGACAAAAGTTTGCCAAAGTAGTCTTGAGCCCATGTGGTAATATTGCTCAAAGATGAATGATGATTAATCATGCAGTGCTGCCTGATGGATCGGAGAACCAATACACACACCCACACACACATGCAATCTTTAAAACAACGTCCCATAGATGTAATGATGTTTCTACTGTACAGACTATATGTTATATCCCCTAAACCCAAGCCTTACAGGACATTATCTGCATTTTTTTTTATTTTCAAAATACATATTTGTTTCCAAGCACACTGACACAACACCATACCATGACAGACCCTGGCTTTTTGACATGATGATCTTTTTCTTCTTTGGTACGGAGCACACGGTGTCCATTTCTTCCAAAAAACACCTGAAATACTGCTTCATCTGACCACAGTACACGTTTCTACTGTACTTAGATGCCTCCAAGCCCAGAGAAGTCAACAGGGCTTCTGAACACTGTTAACATAGGGTTTCCTCTTGGCACAGTACAGTTTTAACTAGCATTTATCAATGTAACTATGTATTGTGGTACTTGGCAAAGGTTTCCCAAAGTATTCCTAAGCCCATGTGGTGATATCGCTTATAGATGAATGATGATTCTTGATGCAGTGCTGCCATACAAATGAATACGAATACCAAATCAAAAGATCAAAAATTGGTGAGAGATTTGGTTAGTAATGCCCATTCAAACCTCTGATATATTATGAGTCAAATTAATTATAAATGCAAATCATTACTAAATAACTTCTGAGTAATAAGTACATTTAAGTGTAAATAAATAAATATGTATAAAGTTAAATATATCGCCATTTATATAATAATAATAATAATAATAATAATAATAATAATAATAATAATGTCTTACATTTATATAGTGCTTTTTCTGGTCACTCAAAGCACTTTATTTTTGAGGGGAATCTCCTCATCCACCACCAGTGTGCAGCATCCACCAGGATGACGCAACGGCAGCCATATTGCACCAGACCGCACACCACACACCAGCTGATTGGTGGAGAGGAGACAGAGCGATGAAGCCAATTATGATATGGGGATGGGTAGGAGGCCATGATGGAAAGAGGCCAGTGGGCAAATTTGGCCAGGATGCCGGGAATAAACCCCTACTCTTTTTCGAAGGACATCCTGGGATTTTTTACGACCACAGAGAGTCAGCAACCTAACTTTCCCATGTGGTCTCCGATTCAGGTACTGACCGGATAAAGCCCTGCTTAGCTTTAGTGGGCGACCATGTGAGAGTTGCAATATATATACAATATATACAGTATATATACAAATTACTGGCCTTGGTTTTGGTTCTTTTTTGAGCCATTTAGCACGTTTTTGCATGCTGGTGGTTTGGGTAATACATCCAAAAATTTGGGGAAATTTAGATTTGCCAACACAACCAAACAATTTTATTATGCTAGGAAATGTGTGGTAGGTGTGTTGTCAAATGCCAAGTAGCTTTGTCAAGTCCTCAATGCTGATGTTTTCAAATGATTTGTTTCTATGAGTCAAAAATATGTCAAAGATTGAATTCACGCAGGAAATAAAGGCCTAATATTCTTAGTATTCAGGAATAGCGATGGTAAAAATGTTAATAATTGTTATTACTTCAGTTTGTACTAAGAAGACACTGTGAAATTATTACAGTAAAATAAAATAATAGTTTTTTGTTGCATTTTTCACAAACAGAATAATTGATCAAATTTAAAGCAGATTCTGTTGTTTTTCATAATGTATGAACACACACACACACACACACACACACACACACACACACTCCAAATGAACTAGAGTCTATCAAATTTTTTATAGCACAAACTATGAAAAGTTGTCAAATTCAGTGACTGAATCCTCATCTGAAGTGCTAATTACAGCAGCTAATTGTGCTTTCTGACGGATGAAAGCTCATGTCATTGTTGTGTGTAATATTCACCAGACAGTGAGGGAGTAAACGGTGTTATCAAAGTGACAGGTTCAGCTGCACACTAGGTTTTTTATTTTATTTTGCCCACTACAGTTTCGCTCTTGCACATTTTATTAATTCTTTTTATTAATATACTCTGCAGTTTGCATGGGCTACCACATTACACATGCGTAACAGTACATATTTCAGTGATATAAATAGTATAGTAATCATATTAAAGTCACTGCACACATGAAAACAGTAATACGTAAATTGTATTTATTATACTGTTTATATTACAGTATTTACAAGAACGTTAATGAATGCATAGTGTAGTATTAACTATAGTGAACTAATAAACTGCAATTATGACTGTAGTATAATTTAGGTTTTACTACAGTAAGCTGTGGTGTATTGTAGCATAATATACCCTATATTTGTAGTAAACAGTACAATTGTAATGTGAAGAGGACGCTGGAGTGTGAATCCAAATGTAGAATTTATGCAACAGAATGGTGGGGCAAGCAACGGTCAACACAGGGGCAAACAGATGTATACAGGCAAATCCAGAGTCGTGGTCAAATAACAGGCGGATGGTCAAAAGGCAGCAAGCAGGCAACGTAAACACAAAAAAGGTGAGGGTCAAAACATGGAAAGGCAAGAGAAAACGCGCCGCAATGTTCACAGTATAACAAGACTCAACCCAGAGGTGTGTGTGTGCGGTTTATAAAGTCCTTGTTATCAGTTCATGAGCGGCTCCCAGACGTGAGTGTGTGCACTCTACTGAATGAGGAACAGGTGCGTGTGAGCAGCGCATGACTGGAACTTGTAGTCCATGTAATCTGTGTGTTCAAAATCGATCTGCCAGGATTAGATAGCTGGTTATTGTGACAACAATACAGGGTAACTTGTTCATATTATTCAACTATAGGATTACCAAAATAGATCAATCCATGTACTTCAGTGTGATTCATATATACTATAGCATTTACTATCCTTTACTATAGTATTGTTTTAATGTGGGTGAACTTAAACAATCACATGTGCTACAAAAACAAATATAAATTTGTTTAAATTAAATTGATTAGTTTATAAGCCCATTTAAAATTTTGACAGCCGATTCACTGTTCTTTGTGCAACTTTTATGTACATATACACAAACACACTTCATTGAACATGTACACAATGATATTACCTATATACTATATAACTGCAGGTTAACTATGCTTATATATAATAACTTTAACTGTTAAAAGTTATTAGTTACTAGTTAATTAAATTAATTAACTACTAATGAAGTTATGCTAACAACTAACAACTTAACTTTTCTGATTTCGATTATAATACAATACTGTGCACAGTTAGTAAAGCTGCATTGACACAATAAATAAATAAATAAATATGTGACCTCATAAAAATCTGACTTTTATTGTGTTGCCAATTTGAATTAGCTTTAATCCACAACAAATACATGTGTCCACCAACCTTTCAGAAGTGCCATGGTTCAGTCCACAAGTGGTATCTTCTTCCGCTTCATTACTGTTTGACTGCGGATTGAACATGTAAGGCTTCCTTATATTTTATTTGACCAGGATAGTCTCATTGACAGGTCTCTTCTCCCAGGTAGTCCTGGAAAAACTAAATAGAACAAAAAGTTTCACTTTAAAAACAAATACAAACATATATGAGATTAAAGTGGTGACGCAGTGCCGCAGCAGGTAGTGCTGTCGCCTCACAGCAAGAAGGTTGCTGGTTCGAGCCTCAGCTGGTGTTACTTGATGGAGTTTGCATGTTCTCCCTGCATTCGCGTGGGTTTCCTCCGGGTGCTTCAGTTTCCCCCACAGTCCAAAGACATGCGGTACAGGTAAATTGGGTAGGTCAAATTGTCCGTAGTGTATGGGGGTGCATGGATGTTTCCCAGAGATGGGTTGCGGCTGGAAGGGCATCCGCTGCGTAAAACAAATACTGGATAAGTTGATAGTTCATTCGGCTGTGGCAACCCCAGATTAATAAAAGGACTAAGCCGAAAAGAAAATGAATGAATGAATGAATGAATGAATAAGAATAAAGCTAAATTTTGTTTGTCTTATGACACATACAGTATGAAAGAATTAAATAAATAAACAATCAATCATAACAAGTTAATATTCACTTTAGTGTAGACCAGGGGTCACCAATCTCATTCCTGGAGGTCCGGTGCCCTGCAGGGTTTAGCTCCAGCTTGCCTCAACATACCTGCCTGGGTGTTTCAAGTATACCTAGTAAGACATTGATTAGCTTGTTCAGGTGTGTTTCATTAGGGTTGGAGCTAAAATCTGCAGGACACCGGATCTCCAGGAACAAGTTTGGTGATCCCTGGTGTAGACCATAAAAGCTTTTTAAATCAATTTAAAGAGGGGAGTGTTTCCAGCATCACAATATTGGGAGGAATTTTCAATAACGTGAAAGAAAAAAAAAAGAAGGCGGTTTTGCTGAACTCTGAATTAATTTGTGGAACATTTAAATTTAGTTTGGCAGAAGATCTAGTACTATATTTTAATCTTCTACTGGTCGATTCTGACAATTTAGCTGCAAGATTGTGAAAACGCATACATTTCTAAAGAACGTAAATTATGTAGCCGAAGCTACGTATGGCTGCATTTCGTCTTTAAAACGAACGCTGCAGGGTGGTATGACATTGCCAAAGGCTTCCGTTTCTTTTGCTGCTATCAGCTGACAACTTACCTTCATGTGGACGGCTTTTTTTCCGCTGTTACCAATTTGTCCAGTGGTTCACCACGTATGTCGGTGGACTTGAGAGAGAAGAGAGGAGTTGACCACGATGATGGGGTTTGAGTCTGGTGAAGAACGGTTCCAGAAAACAGGTAAAACAAAAACAAAAGGCCAACAATAAAATAAACAAATAAATAACAAGGTGAGAATGTGGTAAAATCTGAAAACGTAGTAAAAATCCAGCTGCCATTAGGGTGTTTTTATTTTTCTGAAGGTTGGGTTTAGGGAAATCGATGGGCGTGGGTCAATCTCTGCTTTTGAAAATATTATTGGTTGGGTTTAGGAAAGGGGGTGGGTGGTTTGGTCGGTCGATCGATTGGTCAGTCAGTCAGTTGACAGCGCCCTCTGATGGATTTCCATGTTAAAAAATCAGGCGTGAATGACACTCCCGAGAGAAATTTAAGATATGAAAAAGCCAATGAAACAAAAAATAACTAATCTGTCAAAGGCAATGTTTTTGTGTCAAATAAGACTATAGAATACACAAGACATGTCACTCGTATTATTTTGAATGGGGAAAAGTGTAACGGTCAATATGGCGACTAAAGCTCACCTTCTAGTACAGGAGCCAATCATCGATTGCTATATTGCGAATAAAGCCTGCCTTCTAGTACAGGAGCCAATCATCAATTGCTATAGACTGACGATACTCCAGGGAAGGGGCTCGGACCAGACGTGAGTTTCTGCAGATTTTGTGTGATTTGGACGTTTATAAATGAAACTAAAGTGACATATGTTGTTTAATTTTATTGATGATTCCTAATATGTAATTCAATCGTAAGCTTGGCAAGGAGATTTGGGGAATTTGATGTTTCCTCATTCAAACAGGATGCCCGAACATACTGCCCGAGAGGAGTTTCAAAGATGGCTGCTGAGTGAAATGACTTGTCTTAAAGGGACTTTGTCAGTGCCCACCCACTTCCCTAAACCTGACCGACAGTGCTTTCAAAAGCAACCCAGAAAAAAAGAAAAGCCCTTATGGCATCCCGATTTTTACCACGCTTTCAAATCTTACCACAGTCTCACCCTGTTATTTACTTGTTTATTTTATTTTATTTTTTTGGCTTTGTCTTACCTGCTTTCTGGAATCGTTCTGCGCCAGACTCAAACCCTGTCATCGCAGTCAACTCCGCTCCAGGTCACAAGTTTGGACAAACTAGTTACAGTGGGAAAGCCATCCATACGGAGGTAAGCGGTCAGCTGGTAAGCATGAATAAAACGGCGTCCGCC
This sequence comes from Danio tinwini, assembly GCA_903798205.1. Lineage (NCBI taxonomy): Eukaryota > Metazoa > Chordata > Actinopteri > Cypriniformes > Danionidae > Danio > Danio tinwini. Next base: position 6,535,445 of record CAIGQZ010032997.1, read on the forward strand.
CCATAGAGTTTGTTTCAAGACAAAATGCAGCCATATGTACTTCTGGCTACATAATTTGCAATCTCCAGAAATGTATATAGGGCTACGTTTTCAGAAAGAGCCTATGTTGAATATGGTTTATGTTTACTATCATATTGTATTAGATTTAAATAATTACATAAAGCTGTAGACTTAAAACTATGAAGTAACATTACATTCACTATAAGAGATGAATTAAAACTTATTTGCCATTTGGAATCTGCACAATTTATTTTGAAACTATAACTTGTGGTAAACTTGGGGAAAACTGCATCTTTGGCACCATGGAGTATTACGTTTATAATCTTTCCGAAGCTACAGCTGCATATGTAGCAGCCAGATAATTGCATATGCTGGAAAACAGAGTTAAAAACACGATAAGCTCATGTTTGTCAGGGGAGAGAAAGTAATAGAAAAAGTGACAAGCCGGAGGTTTCATTTATTTAACTTTCAATCCGAGAACAGAAACATCAGCAACAAATTCCTCATGACTCTGCAAAGCACTTCTCCTCCTTCAATTCAGCTCAGTGTGCTCATATTAATGCTCCTGTCCCTCCTGCCTCGTGTCCGGCTGACAATGAACAAAAAAAGTGAAATTTTTCAAGCATATGCAACTGTGTAATTTAATTTGAGACACTACTTTATGAATCATTCTGAATGTATTGCTCAAGTCAACATTGGGGTAAATATTACAGTTTTTTTTCCTTTTTCTTTTTAAATATTTCTCAAATGATGTTTAACAGAGCAGGGAATTTTTACACAGTATTACGGATAATATTTTTTCTTCTGGAGAAAGTCTTTTTTTTTGGCTAAAATAAAAGCAGCTTTTAAAAGCCATTTTATGGTCAATATTATTAGTCCTCTTAAGCAATATTTTTTTCTGATTATCTACAGAACAAACCATCGTTTTACAGTGATTCATACAGAGCTGCTGCATTTTTACATTAATGGTCATTTTTATATCATGGTCAAAACCTTTTAGCTCCTCAGTCTAGACTGAAACGTAGAGGGGACAGAGCTTTCTCTGTGGTGGGTCCTCAGTTATCAAACACTTTGTCCCTTGAGATTAGATTGGCTCCATCACTGTCTATTTTTAAATATCTATTAAAATGTACCTATTTAGCTTGGCTTTTTAATATTATTTTTATAGTCTTTTCTACTGCTTCATTTAAAAAAAAATAATTCACTTGTCTTGGCTTATTTTGTTCTTATATTCTGTCTTTTCATGTTATTTTGACTTATGTACAGCACTTTGGTCAGTCTTGTTTTTAAATGTGCTTTATAAATAAATTAACTTGAATTGATTTGCCTATTTACCTTAATTAACCCAGTTAAGCCTTTAAATTGCACTTAAGCTGAATACTAGTATAAATATCTAGTTAACTATTATGTACTGTCATTATGGCAAGGATAAAATAAATCAGTTATTAGAAATGAGTTATTAAAACTATTATGTTTAGAAATGTGCTGAAAACATCTCTCCGTTAAACAGAAAATTGAGGGAAAAATATACAGTGGGGCTAACAATTCTGACTATATATCAGTTGTGCTACGTATACATTTATAGTGTCAATTAAACTGCTTTTAAAACTAAACATTGGATGTTTTGTTTGAGAAAGACATCTAATCAGTTTTTACATGTTTAAAACAATTGTAATATTTGTTGCATTTTTCATATACAGTATATTTCAAGAGTTTACACTAAGATATGCTTGACGCTATTAGCAGGTTTGGCATGCTGTCCCGGGAGTGAATCCTGAGCTCTCAGATAATTGAGCCCAAGGCTCTCGCCTGGTCAATAAGCAAATAAGAGGGTCTGAGATCAGGTAGGTCTCGAGTAAAGGGAATAAAAAAAGGAGGAGATGGGGTGGAAGGGGGGATTCTTCTAAAACTAAGATAAGGCAGAAGGGCAAAATCGGTCTATTTATTTATAGGCTTGAATCTGATTGGATTATTGCTGATTACAGATGAGAGACCAGCCATGATCAATCATATCACGTGCTCCTCTCGAAATTAATTTGTAAAACATCACTTAAATTCTCATTTACTTTCAGCAGCATCTCACAGCTAGATGCAACTGTGCCACATGACAACCTCAAAATATTATGCAATTATGAGTGTACCTCATGCAGGTGAGTGGGCTTGACAAACCACCTGTAGAAAACACACTCTTTCATCTCTCTGACACTGTGACTGACACTTGCACCAGTTTTACACATTTGCAACTTCATATAGATGAGTGGGCTTGACAAACCACCTGTAGAAACACTCTTCTCTCTATTAAAAACACTCCCCCCTCCTTAATCTAGCACTTTATTCTGTAAACACTAGCACTTCCTTTGTATAATTAGCACTATTTGTGTGTATTGCCTCTTCACTGAATGTCTCTTCAGTTGTAAGTCACTTTGGACAAAAGCGTCTGCTAAATGACTAAATGTGATAAAGGTCCTATGAATTTCACATTGAGAACATTGCTGGGTTATTTGCAGAAACATTGATTAATTTTCCTTCGAATTAGTCCCTTATTCATCAGGGGTCACCACAACAGAATGAACCACCAACTTTTCCAGCATATGTTTTACACAGCGGATGCCCTTCCAGCTGCAACCCAGTACAGGGAAACACCCATACACACTTATTCACACACACTATGGACTATGGGGCAAACCGGAGCACCCGGACCCACGCCAACATGGGGAAAACATGCAAACTTTACATAGAAATGCCAGCAAACCCAGCCGGGACTGGAACAAGCGACCTTCTTGCTGTAAGGTGACAGTGCTCTAAGCCACCGTGCCGCTTTTGCAGAAACATGCTATCCATAAATTTCTGAAGAGCTTCATGCTTCTCTGGTCTGGACAGAGAGTGAGTTAAGGACTTATTCTGTTTCCTCTCCTCCACCATCATCTAGAGATCATGAAGAGGGAGAAAATTATAATAATTAAGAGTGCAATCAAGAAGAAATTTATATGTGCGCAATTTGTGACCTCGGAAAATGTAACAGGTTTTCAGACCCACGCCTGAAATTTGATACAGGAATTATAATTATAGGAAAAAAAAAAAAATAGATGAAGGATCTAGTTATTGACTCATCCAACTATTTTGATAAATCAAACAGTAAGAGATTTTGAGAGAGTCATTAAGTCTGTAATTACAGACTCTTAATATTGGACTGAAAATGGCAGAGAAGTATTTCTCTGCACTTTGAATATTGTGCAGAATTAAATAAATAATATACACTCTACAGAAATATCTGTTAATTAAAAGTGTTTTTTGTTTATTTACGGTTGTGAATTGCATTATGTAAAATAAAACAAAATGTACTGGCAGGTTGTTACAAGGTTTTTGTACCATAATATACAACACCAACCCAGACAATATATCACTTTAAACTAATAAAAATATAAATAAAAGTTGTTAAAAGTTGTTGGAAGAAAGATCAAGGTCCTATAATGCAATTCAAAAGGCTGAATAAATGGGGAAAAATGAAAAAATGAATCATAAAATACAGAAAACTGCTAATTTACAGATACTGTATTTTCTACAGTGTATATTTCAATTTTCAAAAATAGAATCTCCTGTCACTGCAACATTTCAGCAAATAAGTATACTTATATAATATCATAATAATGTATGTATATAGAAATTATGCATTCTTAAAACATTATTATTATGTTTATCTATTTACATCATGGTGTACTTGTCATGTTCATGTTGTTTCTTAAACATTTTGCTGCTATTGATGGGTTGAGGTTGGCACAGGTTTTAATTGTGTGGGTGAGTTTAAGGGGTCAAGCATAATTAGCAGTAACTACCGAAATACAGTTGTAATTACATGCAGGTATTAAAAAAAAACATGTTGACAATACTCCCCTGCCACTTTATTAGGTACACCTTGCTAGTACAGGGTTGGACCCACTTTTGCCTTCAGAACTGCCTTAATTCTTCGTGGCATAGACTCAGCAAGGTACTGGAAATATTCCTCAGAGATTTTAGTTCATATTGACATGATAGCATCAAGCAGTTGCTGCAGATTTGTCGGCTGCACATCCATGATGCGAAGATCTCGTTCCACCACATCCCAAAGGTGATCTATTGGATTGAGTCTGGTGACTGTACTTTAGTACAGTGAACTCTTTGTCATGTTCAAGAAACCAGTCTGAGATGATGAGCGCTTTATGGCATGGTGAGTTATCCTGCTGGAAGTAGCCATCAGAAGATGAGTACACTGTGGTCATAAAGGAATGAACATGGTCAGCACCAATACTCAGGTAGGCTGTGGTGTTAACATGATGCTTAATTGGTACTAATGGGCCCAAAGTGTGCCAAGAAAATATCCCCCACACCATTACACCACCACCACCAGTCTGAACCATTGACACAAGGCAGGATGGATCCATGCTTTCATATTGTTGACGTTAAATTCTGACCCTACCATCTGAATGTCGCAACAGAAATCGAGACTCATCAGACCAGGCAACGTTTTTCAAATCTTCTATTGTACAATTTTGGTAAGCCTGTGCAAATTCTTAGCTGACAGGAGTGGCACCCGATGTGGTTTTCTGCTGCTGTAGCCAATCCACCTCAAGGTTGGACGTGTTGTGCGTTCAGTGATGCTCTTCTGCAGACCTCAGCATTAAAAAGGGGTTATTTAAGATACTGTCGCCTTACTATCAGCTGGAACCAGTCTGGCCATTCTCCTCTGACCTCTGGCATCATCAAGGCATTTGTGCCCACAGAACTGCAGCTCACTGGATATTTTCTCTTTTTCTGACAATTCTCTGTAAACCCTAGGGATGGTTGTGTGTGAAAATCTCAGTAGATCAGCAGTTTCTGAAATACTCAGATCAGCCCGTCTGGCACCAACAACCATGCCACGTTCAAAGCCACTTAAATCATCTTTCTTTCCCATTCTGATGCTCGGTTTGAACTGCAGCAGATCGTCTTGACCATGTCTACGTGCCTAAATGCATTGAGTTGCTGCCATGTGATTGGCTGATTAGAAATTTGTGTTAAAGAGCAGTTGGACAGGTGTACCTAATAAAGTGGCTGGTGTGTGTGTGTGTGTGTGTGTGTGTGTGTATTGTATCAAAAGTAGTGGTTAAAGACACTAAATAAAAAATCAGTAGCATATTATCAAATATTAATTTTCATTTTTAAACAAATTAATACAATATTTTCATTCCAGCCTTTTTTTTCTTGTCAGTGTCTGTCTGGAGTGCCGTGTGACAGGAGAGAATATATTTCGTTTCTATTTTTATCGACCTACCGCTGAATAAAACCTGAAGATCTCCTTCTTTCCATCTCAGCCTCAAAGAAATCCTACTGCAGGCTTTATCTCAGCCTCTTTTCAGACAATATTTACTGAAATAGTCCCTGGAGGGAACATATCATAGCAGAGACATGCAGGTACAGTAGGTCTGTGCTGTCGACGCGAAGAAAAATACATGAACTGTTATATATTCGCGGTTATAACTTCTATACGGTGGCATTTGCTAATTGCATTAACTTTCTATTTGATTAGTTTATAAAATAACACCTAAATGATTCTACTAGATATTTTTCATAGTTTAGGTTCCATCATTTACGTGTCCTCTGAGATTCTTTCTTCTGTTTGAATATGAAAGAAGGCATTTTGAAGAAAGATGAATACCTGTAAGCATTGACTTCTTTAGTAGGAAATAAAATCCTATGGAAGTCAATGGTTGTACAGGAGGTTCCGATCAGTGATGGAAAGAGTACTGAAAAATCATACTTAAGTAAAAGCACCATTACTTGCCTAAAAATGTAGTGCAAGTAGAGTAAAAGTATCTGTTGTAAATATTACTCAAAGTAAGAGTAAAAAGAGCTTTCAAAAAGTACTCAAGAGCAGGAAGTAGTGAGTAATACGCTGTAAAATGCTGATGCGTTTACTTGTAATTTGTGCATGTGTGTGTAAACGTAACATTCTGTAGTGCATTTAGTTATTGCCCAGCAGGCACACAACATCATGAGACGTTATATTAGCTTAGAAAAGGAAAAAAAGAAAAGCCCTCGTCTGATTTTTACCACATCTTCAGATTTTATCACAATCTCACCCTGTTATTTACTTGTTTATTTTACTTTTTGGCTTCTGTTTTCGTCTTACCTGCTTTCTGAAACCCTTCTTTGCCAGACTCAAACACCGTCGTAGTGGTAAGCTCCTCTCTGCGTCTCAAGTCTGCCAACATGCATGGCGAGCTAACTGGACAAACTGGTAACAGCGGGAAAGCTGTCCACATTGAGGTATGCGGTCAGCTGGTAAGCGCGAAAAGGAACGGCATCATACCACCCTGTAGCCTTCATTTTAAAGGCAAAATGCAGCTATACATAATTCTGACTACATAATTCACGATCTTGTATATAGGGCTAAGTTTTCACAATGAGCCTGTGTTGGTCAGTGCGCTTGGCAAAGTTAATTTGTACTTCTGTGATGGCACCATTAATGTTAAAAACGTACATAGAGATTTTGGAGCACAATATGCTGCCTTCTTTTCTAGGGATGCCCATGGATATTTGACAATGCAAAATCACATTACAAAGTCCTGGCTGTGGAGGAAGAGGATACAGGTACTTGACTGGCCTGCCTGCAGTCCTGACCTGTCTCCAATAGAGAATGGGTGGCGCATTTTGACTCGAAATGGAAATATGTAACAAAATAACAAGAGAACTAACTGAGGACATGGAAATTGAAATGTGAGGTGAGCTAACAAACTGCACAGCCAGGAGTCCCAGATGAACAATAGCCCCTTTCACACATACAGACCTTTCCGGAAAATTACTGGCAATTTTTCGGAAAGAGAAGTTGTAACATTACCGGTAATTTGCCGGAATGCGGATTTGTGTGAACGCAGAAGGAACATTGCCTGAAAGAGCGCGTTCACAATTAGAACATGCTGACGTGAGACGTCTACTAGAACAATTCTTTGCTTCAGTTGCTTGACGCGTGTGCATGTAACGGAGCCGGTGAGTGCCAGGACACACACATTTTATGTACATCTCAACCAGGGCCGGATTAACCAATGGGCATTATGGGCACAGGCCCAGGGGCCCGTGCGCACTTGGGGACCCTGCGAGGGGGGGGAAATGTTGATTTTGTAGTGTCTTTTTAGGCTAAGTGCAAATAGCGCACCTCGTTGGAATAAGCTAGTTAAGTGCTTCCCGCCAGCGCCGTTTGATCGACAGAGACAACATAACTAAAGAGCGCAGTAGACAGCAGGTGGGAGTGGCGTAGCTCCTAGAGAGCATGGTAACATGTTTTGAGGCGATCGATTATGAACCCGGTTCGAATCCAGCGTCTGATGAACACGTTCTTCTTTTTTCCACCATTACATATCAGATTGGAAATACATTTATTTTCAATAGAAAGCAAATGTTTTTGTTTTAAAATTTCAATAAAGTATATAAAATATATAAAATGAGTCACAAGGTATTTAATAAGGATAATAATAATAATAAATATTCTATAAGCAGTTATTTTACACCTGGTGTAAAATGTTAGCGACATCTTAATATAATTAATCTGTATTTACAATGTTAGTTGCCCTGTTTCACCCATATTCTCCGACCTCATGGAGAGAGAGACAGAAAAAGCCCCTGAAGAGGAGAGAGACAGGAGCGAACTGGTACAGTGTGTGTGATTTCAGATACTTTCAGCTTTATAATCAAGTGCTTTTTGCCTACTCTTCTTCATCAAGAGGGAGACAGTAGGAATCATTAATCAGTGTGTGTATTATGGAGGACTCAGATTCATAGAACTGGATTGGAGAGGTGTTATATCCAAATCATTTGCATTATAAGTTTGTAGAAGTTATACATTACAAATACCCTTAAATATACATTTTTAGTACTGCTTCAGTGAACTTGAACAAGTATATTAAAACCATTAATTTTCACTAGTTATATTACTTTTTTTATCAAAGTGTGCTTTAAATGCTTTACAAATCAGGTAAATCTTTGTAGATTTTAAATATATGTACTATGTAATTTATTTTAAAAATGTGGGCAAAATATTATAGATTAACTTTATTAAAAAATATATTATATTAATCTTATTTTTTAATTCAACTATAGGTGCGGCCTTGTAGGGGGCCCTACAAGACATTGTGCCCAGAGGCCTCTGAATTCTTAATCCGGGCCTGATCTTGACATGCGAAATCATATGTATTCCCCCATATGTGTTCATTGAAGTTGTTCACAACACTTATCCATCTACAGAATTTGTAATGTAGTCAAGTGTGTAAACATTTAGCTGCAATTCGCGCTTCTGCTTTTGGATGTCTCTGGGACAAAGCAGCTGCATGAATGCGAAAGCTTTAAATAAAAGTGAAATCATCAACAAAAGCCAGACCCCTTCTATGTTTACAAACACAAGCGCAGCCGTTTAGAGGTCATTTCTGCTTAATGATGTCAGAATGGATGTGTGAATGGTCTTTTTCGAAAAAATTCTAGAACATCCTTGCCTGTCTGAAGAGCGCTTTTTTAATTTACCAGTAAAGTCATTTCAGTAATTTTCTGGATATTTACCAGTATCGCTGTGTGAAAGGGGCTAATGTTTCATTCTGTACTGTCTCTTTTAATGTCAAAGATTCAGTTTTGTTACAGAGTTGGTACAAATGTAAATTAGTCTGTGCGAGAAGCAAGGTTAAAACTACTGACTCTTTACAGGCAGTTCAAAATCGCTTGTTTCGTTTGAGAAATTATTATAGCCTTACTATTTCTTTTTCAAATATTTCCCAAATGATGTTTAACAGAGCAAGGAATTTTTCACAGTATTTCCTATAATATTTTTTCTTCTGGAAAAAGTCTTATTTGTTTTATTTCGACAAGAATAAATGCAGTTTTAATTTTTTTTAAACCATTTTAAGGTCAATATTATTAACCCCCTTGAGCAATATTTTTTGTTTGTCCACAGAACAAACCATTATACGATTTGCCTAATTACCCTAACTTGCCTAATTAACCCAGTGTTTCCTCTAGGTTTCTTTTCAGCTGTGGCGGCATGCCTTTTGATCTACCAACTACCTATGGCTTTATTTCAATGACAAATGTTGTAACGCAGTATTACAAGTCGAGATCGGATTCATGTAATATGAGCATGCAGATCTCCTCTGTTCGTGCACAAAACTTTTTGCACGCCCTCAAATATATACGCTGCTCAAGTGCAATTTAGCGCGTTTGTGTAGTGAGTATGTCTCCAACATTTATTAGATTGGCTACAGGAATATTTATGAATGTCTCCAATAGACCATCGGAGCGGCATTAATGCGTCCTGAAGTAAAGTAAAACGGCTATACACTCCAGCAAGATAAAGTCTTTGTTTGTTGTATGCAGAGCCACAGACCTTTATCTATAAATAAAGTATAATTATGGAAACTGTGTTCATCATAACTGAAAGCTACGTCGTGTTTGCTGGCCTCACGCATCAAGCACCTGTCAGTCAGTCAGTATGGCTACGTTCACACTGCGAGGCTTAGTGCTCAAATCTGATTTTTTTCTCAGATCTGATTTTTTTGCCTAGCTGTTCACACTGTTGTTATAAATGTGGCCAATATCAGATTTGCAGTGTGAACAGATCATGGTCGTAAACTGACCCGCATGCGCAGAAGTATAGTTACGGACAACACAAAATGTCTAATTATGCACATGTGTGTATACTGTATGAAGCACGTTGTCAGATTATGCTTAATATGATTATTGCCCTTTTCACAGACAACCGTGGTGTATTACATAAACTGTAAAGGGTTGTTCTGCTACTACTAATGTGTATTTCGGCATTTGAAACCTAAAATAAGTCCCTTGTGATTGAAAACACTGATCATTTGTGATTTATGACAACTGCGGCGCGCGTCTGTCTGACCTCCACTGTAGTGAACTCATCAAGGGTTAATGAGCAGCCGCAGACTGAACTGTGAAGGCCGAGTTGGTTTATCGTTTGCAGTTATTTTATTTTACTTCGTTATAAACAACAGACACGTGCAGATTGGGGGGTTTGGGTGCTTGAGCTCCTGCCCTTTATTCGCTCAGAGATAATGTTCGACCTTAAAATGAAAGTGCCCCCTCCTTTGTGCACGGATCCTCTTTCCGCAACACCCCCGACGCTCTTTGGCATCGCGATCATCCCGTGCCCCAATCGTTAACCAGAGTGGTTAACAAGCACCAGTTTTGCCTTCAAAATCTTTTTCAAAATGAACAACCAACTTTCTGTGGTACAGTGATCACCCTGTGTGTTATTCTACTATGCTGCAGAGGTGTAGATGATGTTTGCAGCACAGAATGATGACGTATGTCGCTCGAAGATTATGTAAAAGTCACATGAAATCTGACATAACCATTCACACTGCGGTCACATAGCAAAACATCAGATCTGTGTCTGATTTAAGACTACATATGAAAGTGACACAAATCTGAAGTGAAAAGATCAGTTTCCATGTGGTTTGGGCTGTTCACACTGTCAAGACCTGAGTCACGAGGGGGAAAAGATCAGATTCGGGCCACATTTGCCTGCAGTGTGAACATAGCCTATGTCACCTTAAAGGGTTAAACTAATACGCACAGCACTACTACAGTTACAAAAAAGTTTGTGCTGTTATAATTCACTCACCTTTTAATATGTTTTGGTGTACAATAACAATGTTTTGAATGAGAAGCTGTAATGTAGCCGTGGCGGGATGAATTTTGGTGTGGCGCCCCGCCATGGAAAAATGAATGTAGCGGAAACCATGTAACCTAGTTAAGCCTTTAAATGTCACTTTAAGCTGAATACTAGTATCTTGAAAAATATCTAGTCAGATATTATGTACTGTCATCATGGCAAAGATAAAAGTTATTAGAAATGAGTTATTAAAACTATTATGTTTAGAAATGTGTTTCTAAATCTTTCCGTTAAACAGAAATTGGGGAGGGGGAAATACAGGGGGCGCTAATAATTCAGAAGGGCTAATAATTCTGACTTCAAATGTACAACTATTTATGACACACTTTCATTACATTACACGATAGGTAAAGCCTTAATAGGCATAATAAGGACAGCAATATTTGTTTGGTTCAGAAGACTAATGGCTAACTCTTGCCAGAAGTTGTAGCTCTTTGGCAATGATCAATTTTTGCTGCCTACAAGTCTATCAGTCACTGATCCCTAGTCATTTATTACATCGTGTAGCAGACCATTGAAGGAAACCGAATGCATTCATCTCAAAGTCTGAGCCACATTATCTCCCATCGCATCGCCATCGTGATTGATGACATGGCTTCAGTGCTTTAGGAAATTGACGTTACAATAGTTAACAAATAAGTGTATGAATATAGATGGGAAAAATTGCTTTGCTTTGGTGATGATGATACTGGTGTTGCATTTTGAATTCGCTCTTAATAAAAAATACAACATTTAATTACTTTTTGATAGTGGCCATCTGTTTGCAGTAATGTGCTAATTGGCAACTGAATCAGTCCATTGAGCTGATGCTTAAGATGATCGAGCACACACACACTCGCACACACCAGCCGATGTTTATGTAGCAGTGGTTTGTATATGATTCATTTAAAGCAGCTCGAGGAGCCATTCCACTCACGTTTCCTCTAAACCAATTAAAATCTATAACGCCAAATGCAGCTCTCATGTCTGCAATGTTTCTGTCGTATTTCATTCAAGCCACGGCGGAGGATTAAAGCATAATGAATTGTTTGCATGAGATATTTTTATCCACTATACATTATAAACCTGATTTGATTCTGTATTACAAAAAGCCCTTATTTCTTCCCCAAAAAGTTTCAGGTGTGTGTGTGTAAATGTATACAACTAAAGTAGACAACTAAATGTTAAGTGAATTTTATATATTATGTTGGTCACACTTTATTTTGATGGTCTGTTTGTTAAATTTAAGTTTACATTGCATCTACATGCTAACTAATTCTCATTAGATTATAAGTATACTGTTAGGTTGGGGTTAGGGTTAGGGTTAGATTAAAGGTGCTGTATGTAAGTTTTTGACTCTTCTAAAGCATATAAATACCATAATATGTGTGCAGATATTTAAAAAACATCCTAAGTGAACATACTTGTATAACTGAAAAACAATGCTGAAGTCAGATATTCTGCTTTGAAAATGTGTTTTCCGTGCCGGAACGCTGTCTTTGTTTAGGTAAATTTAACCTGCAGAATGCCAGTTTAGCCAATTACATTTCAGCACTCAGGGTTGCCTTGTTGGAAAACAGCGTATTTCATTCATTCATTCAGAAAGGCTCTGAAAGCATGCGTCCGTGACCGAAAATGCAACCTCCGGTGGACAGTATCAGACGTCGAAATGAGACAGATTCAGTTCCACATGAGGTTATTAATTAGCAAATGATATAAATATTATGAGCGTAAACATTAGGTGAGCAGGTTACATTGTAACCGCGTGTCCTAACAACACGCTTCGTGACGAGAAACGCAGTGATGAGCAATTTGGCTGTTTGCACCAGATGAAACATGACATAAATTTAAATACAGCCATTCAGAAGCACAGAATATGCACTCACATCACGAAACAGTAAAGTTTATAATTAATTTAATACATGTTAACCCTCCTAACATCATTAAATGTAGATGCTGAATCACTCATATGTGTTTAGTTCTAAAGTTCAATTTCCAACTGTTTATTTTATTTTCAAGATCTGCTCCTCTTTTCAGTATATGGCAATAAATGTCATGTAAAATGGCATTTAAACTCCCATTGTTAGCATTTAGCACTGAATAAAGCACACAAGGTTTACCTGAGGTGATCCCTGTCATAGGTTTCTGTTGTTCAGCTGTGATAAATAGAAGCTGTTTCTAATATATCAATTCGAGGTGTTGGTTAGAACCAAAACTCCTTGTAATATGGAGAATATTCCCTCTATCGCGTGTCATTGCTTTTATTTGGAACAGTTTAAATCACTCGCTCCTGTACTCAATCTGGCAACCCGCGTTTGTGTTTATTTTGATTCAGGAGTGCAATTCCCAATTCAACCACTGGGTGTTAAACTTACATACTGCATCTTGTACTTGCAGTTTCTTATAGTCAGTTAAATGTCTGTTAAAGGAGCAGTATCAACAGATATTAAGTAGACTACTAATACTCAAATGGACCATCAAAATAAAGTGTTACCATTATGCAGTGGTGGAAAGAGTACTGAAAAATCATACTTAAGTAAAAGTACCATTACTTGCCTAAAAATGTAGTGCAAGTAGAGTAAAAGTATCTGTTGTAAATATTACTCAAAGTATGAGTACATGAGTATGAGACCTTTTAAAAGTACTCAAGAGTAGTGAGTAGGTAGTATTACACTTTCAAAAGCTGATATGTTTGCATGTAGTTTGTGCATGTGTGTGTAAACGTAACATTCTGTAGTGCATTTAGTTATTGCCCAAAAGGCACACAACATCATGAGACGTTAATATTAGGTTAGATTTAGGTTGTAATTTCAGGTGACCAAAATTAAAAGTCAAGCCAGCATCTAAGGACAACGTTATTTTGATGTCCAATAATGACGTCAAATGACGTTGATAATTGGTTGATTTTAGGTTGTTAGAAAGTGACCAAAATCCAACATCGAGCCAACATCTTAAACTAACGTCATATATGACGTCAAATACTGACATTTATCCGTCAGATACGGCAACCAAAATCCAACATCTGATAGATGTCATAGGGGTAACGTCCACACAACGTCAAGCTGTAACATCATTAAACGTTGATATTTGGTTGGTTTTAGGTTGTACATTGACATTGGCCTGACGTTGCGTTCAGATGTCAACCTGATTTGTATTTCCAAACAAAACACAAAGTCCCCATGATGTTAGAGTTCAACGTCAATCAGACGTCATGTTGACGGCTTGTGCCTGCTGGGTGTTTTCGGTCATCATCGTTTCGGTCATCATACAGTAAACATCCGTTATATCTTCTCATCAGTGACATGCATCTAAACAGTTTCTGGGTCAATGCGCGTAAAGATTTTGAACATCTTCTTGGACACTTTTAATACAGTTTGCTGCAATTATAAAGTGCACACGTCTTGGAGGTTGGCAGGTTGAAGGAAAGTAGTGGAGTAAAAGTACAGATACTGCACTAAAAATATAATCAAGGAAAAGTAAAAGTACACATTTTTAAAACTACTTAGTAAATTACAATTCCTGAGAAAAACTACTTAATTACAGTAATTTGAGTATTTGTAATTAGTTACTTTACACCACTGCCATTATGTCTTTTATTTTGTGAACTTAAGAGTACAATGGGGGGGGGGGGGAAATCATGATTAATGGAAATTACTAAAACTGGAACTTTTAGTAGCTTTCATAAACTGTGTTTTTGAGTATTTAATTGTGGGAATTGAGTATTGAAGAGATTTACAAATCTGTTTTTGCTAATTAGCTCTTTATTAGTTTTTTTTACTCTTTTTAATTCAAAAGTAACCTTGTGTTTTATTAAAAACTAAATTGATTATTTAATATAATAGTAAAACAATGTGAGTTTTGAGCAATTGTTAATAAATTACGTTTTATTCATTCATTCTTTTTTCGGCTTAATCCCTTTATTAATCCGGGGTCGTCACAGCGGAATGAACCCCCAAGTTATTCAGCACAAGTTTTACGCAGCAGATGCCCTACCAGCTGCAATCCATCTCTGGGAAACATCCATACACACTCATACACTACGAACAATTTAGCCTACCCAATTCACCTGTACCGCATGTGTTTGAACTGTGTAGAAAATCAGAGCACCTGGAGGAAATCCACGCGAACGCAGGGAGAACATGCAAACTTCACACAGAAATGCCAACTGACCCAGCTAAGGCTCGGACCAGCGACCTTCTTGCTGTGAGACGCCAGCACTACCTACTGCGCCACTGCGTCGCCAAAATTACGTTTAAAGTTTCAATATTTAGAAACTAAATATTATAATGAGTTAAAGGTAATGCTATCTGTTAGCATAATTTTTTTAAAACACAGTGCGTGTCCACTGACGTCCAAAGCCAAGCCTCCTGAAATCACGAACACGCAGTAGACAACCCACAAGATCATGTCATTCGCCAGTTAGAAAACTTTATAGTACTTTATAATATTACAATTTTGACGGAGAAGCTATTATATTTAGCACGTTTTTCAGTACTCTCACGCGCTTTGTCCTAAAGCAACTACTGTATGCTTAGTGGTTGGCCGGCGGGGTGAAGGAATTACACTCATTACTAAACTATGCCTACATGCTATTTCAGAGCAAATATTCAGAGTAGCGATAAACAATATAGGGCCCTCGTCACAGGTTGTCATTGTTCAAAAATGAAGCAATGTGTATATAAAACCAACTTCAGCTCAGTAAAGCAGGCTATACGGAATAGCCCTATTTACTGATGTTTTGTTGTTAAACTAAAAAAAAATCTACATTATTGATGCTGTAAAAGGTCCCTTATGAAACTGAAAATAGTCACATCAATTGTTCGCCGGAAGATTTCAGTGGCTGAACAACACCTTTGTGCATATAGCTCATTCGTAACAACACAATCTACATCAGCTTTGCCTGACTAAAATAGTTTAAAAACAGAACATTACCTGTCTAACAGAAATACTTCAACTATGGTGTCGTCCTTCCTCCAGCGTGCAAAAGTAACTACAATATTGATTCAGGATATTTTGATTAAGCATTTGTTTTTACTGCTGTCACTCTTTCGTGTCCACGTGAACACTCGTGCACGCGCAAACCGCGGATCAGCATGAACAGAGATGCCCAGACGTACAGATCTACATTTGTTGACAGACAGTTTGGGCTGCTTAACGGAATTATGGGATGTTATAATATTTATTTGGATTAACTGTTTTTGTTTTATGCCTTACCCAGAATATAAAAAATATATATATATACTGTAAATGCATTTAGATTAATTACTTTAATCATTACTATTGGAATGTGAAGAGACTTTCAACCAGCACAACAAAAAAAATGTCAAAAAAGACAATCACCTGCACCTTTAACTTTAAAAACAAATGTAAAACACAAGTAATGATAGAGTTTGAAGCTGTGCTGATTACTCACCTTTCGCAGGTTGGTTTATATAACACAAACATTTTAATTTAAAGTCAAAACCTTTTTTTTTTTTAATGAAACGACTTTGCATTTTCCAGCACCAGGTAGCTATAATGTATATATTCCCTATTCCCTGTACAATTCTGCAAATCATCCCACTCATTCGCACATTTGCATAAATGAGACAAGCGGTCTAGTTGCTAGGGCAATTTTTTTTTTCTTTTTTGTACAATGCACTTATTTTTCCCACAGCGTACAGCGGGGAAAATAAGTGTTGAACATGTCATGGGAACAATATTTCTAAAGGAGCTGTAAACATGAAATTGAACTAGATTCTGGTAAAAACCCAAACAATACAAACATAAAAATAAAACTTATGTGTTATAACAATGGAACGACACAAGGAGAAAGTACTGAACTACTGAAATGTATTCAATACTTTATATAAAATACTTTTTTGGTGATGGCATCTTAAAGACACCTTCCATATGGAGAATGAAGTCTCATGGCCTGCTCAAGTGTGAGTTTCCACAGACTTCAACAGAGTGTAAAAATCTTGATGGTTCTGTGGGTCTTGTCTATCAAATCGGATCTTTATTTTGTATTTTCTATTGGATTTGGGTCAGGTGGTTGGCTGGGCCATTCCACAGCTTGATTATCTTTCTCTGAAGCATCTGAGAGTTTCCTTGGCTGTAATTGGATCACTGTCTTGCTGAAATGTCCACCCTAGTTTCACCTTCACCAGCCTGCTATTGTAGTTGTTGGACTGAAGCTGCTGTCTGGGTTTTCACTGCCTTTCTACACCTCCCTTTCTTCATGTGGTCAATACTTTTTCCCTGTGTCATTTCTATTTATTACACAACTTAATTTGAAAACTAATTACTTTTGTCGTCTTTGCATATATGGGTTTCATTGGTGATGTTCACCAACATCTGGTGAACATTTCAAGTCAACAGCACCTTTAAACATATGTTTTTTGAGAAAAATGGTGACATGTTTATTAATTATTTTCCCTGCTGTGTATATACTTTAGATTTAGGATAATATACACATTATGAACCAATTTAAATCCAAATCAATATTTGATCTGCATCCAGTATGTTTGTCATTACAGCAAGATAAAAGTTTACCAATATCTTCACTCAAAAAAAAAAAAAAAAAAGATTTGTACAAATTTTTCCAACTACTTATGTGAAATGAGCCGAAACAACACAACTTTTGAGATTTTTTTGGGACAGCTTAATTGTTTTATGTTCAATCAACTTAATCGATTTGTGTTGGGACAACATGAATGAATTGTGTGGAACCCTGCATTGTAAAAAATGCTGGGTTCCACACAATCCATTTGTGTTGGGGCAACAAAAAGAAGTTAAGTTAACATTGGTTTTAACAAATTTACATGAACAAATAAAAATTAAGTTGTGCCCAAAAACCCTCAACAATTGGGTTGTATTTTAAATAAGGAGTTTAAACAAATAGCAAACATCATTTTTTGACTGGTGAATGAGACACCATCTCAGATCCGATCTAATGTTTTCATCAGAAAATAAGCGATTGTGTAACAGAACTTTGAATGTGTGTGTGTGTGTGTTCTCCTACACATAAATGACTAATACAATAGGAAAGCAGAGGCAGTCTGTTTATATAAGCCTTAACTCAAGCTGTGTGTGCGTGAACATACTGTATAGCCCACATTTTGCTGCCAGCAGAAAATAACATTTTACATAAAATAATATAGAGTGCATGGGTGAAGTCACTTCATGAACTGCATTGTAAATCCATGTTGTTTATCCGTGATGAATCACACCTGATCTTTCGAGATCAAGTACAATATTATGAAAACATATTGTAACTTAAAATTTTTTTTTATAAAATCGCCTGAAAATACTCTGCTTAAATGTGATAGTTCTTTAAATTTATTCACCCTTCACTTCTACTAAACCTTTATGAGTTTCTTTATTCTGTTGAACGCAAAATAAGATATTCAGAAGAATGCTGAAAACCTGTAACCACTGACCTCCACAGTATTTGTTTTTCCCTATTGAAGTCAACAGTTACAGGTATTCGGTTTTCTCTTAAAATGCCTTCTTTTGTGTTCAAACAGAAGAAAGTAACTCACGAAGACCACTTGACGTGTAAATGATGACAGAATTTTCATTTTTAGGTGAACTATCTTTATAAATTCAGCATCCACATACGTCATTTAACAATCAATCAAACATTTAAAAATCAGTGATGCATTTTTGGGGTTTAAAACTTCCTGCTAGTTGCTTCATCTGTTGAGATTAATTACAGAGAAGGCATGTTATTCCAGTGATCTAACTGTAGAGGGGTCCTGCAGAAAAAAGGTTTAAGCGAGAGTAATTGTTGTGCAATGAGGCTTTTTTTTGATGCACGCATTAAAGTTATTAATCAAATTCTTTAAACTACACATGTCTAGAACTGCATTTCTTTCAGCAAGCAACAAAAACACATTGTTTTAAATGTTTTTATTAAATGTTTTAATGTTATTATATGTTTTATTGTATGTATTTTCATGAGTTTTCAGATAAAGCAGCAACGCTTGTCGCAGTTCACTGAAAAGTGACGCAAACATCTATAATTATCATCAATATTCATTATAATCAATAAGATTGTCTTCAATTTTGAGTTTTATACTAGAACCAGCTTTAAATGCATATGGAATTTCCCTTTGATTAATTGTACAGTCATAGATAAAGATTACATTATTTGGGGGGAAAAATATAAATTATCAATGTCATATTATAAAAACAAGCATAAACTGTTGCATAGAAAATCGGCTTGCAACAATAGCAGAACCAATTTTTGTACTCAATCGAACACTTTTCATAAAGCTTAAAAAAACATTTAAAAGTACTTTATAGAAACTTAAAAATATTAACATTATATTTACAGATGATGTAATAATATTTTTGTTTATTTATTTATTCAATTATATAATTTTTATGTAGGCAAAGTTTATAATAATAATAATAATAGCAATAATAATAATAATAATAATAATAATAATAATAATATTTACAACAATCTAATATATATTCTTCATTTGGGACTGCACAATTAATCAAAAGCTATTATTATTATTATTATTATTATTAATATTATTGTTATTATTATTATTATTAGTAGTATTGTTACTACTACTACTACTACTACTACAAACATAAATAATAATAATAATAATAATAATAATAATAATAATAATAATAATAATAATAATAATAATAATAATAATAATAATAATAATAATAATAATATGTATTCTTCATCTTGGGCTGTGCAATTAATTAAAAGCTATCATTATTATTATGACAACAACAACAACAAAATAATAATAATAATAATAATAATAATAACAAATAATAATAACAACAACAACAACAACAAC
This sequence comes from Danio tinwini, assembly GCA_903798205.1. Taxonomy (NCBI): domain Eukaryota; kingdom Metazoa; phylum Chordata; class Actinopteri; order Cypriniformes; family Danionidae; genus Danio; species Danio tinwini. The sequence goes on from CAIGQZ010032997.1 coordinate 6,554,927, forward strand.
AACAACAACAAACTATAATAATTATAATAATAAACAAATAATAGTAGTAGTAATAATAATAATAATAATAATAATAATAATAATAATAATAATAATA
>CAIGQZ010032997.1:6564087-6578315 GCA_903798205.1 Danio tinwini
TTATATTATATTATATTATATTATATTATATTATATTATATTATATTATATTATTGTTTGATTGATTGATTGATTGATTGATTGATTGATTGATTGATTGATTTTGTTGTGATCGCTAGCAATTTAGACCTCGCTGGTCGCTGGAAAACATTCCCTGTCTTTCAACTGAACTACAAATCCCATCATGCCCTCCAGTTACACACCAGTTTCTGATCATCTCCTGATTACACACACAACTGAAGCCTATTAGGAATTGCTATGAAGAGATAACTGCTGACTAGGAGCAATTCTGTGGTGCCAATTTGAATCAGTCAATTGACTTAAGCTGCATGTTTTTGGATGGTGGGAGGAAACCGGGAGACCCGGGGGAAACCCATGCGAGCATTGGGAGAACATGCAAACACCACACAGAAACGTTGACTGGCTTAAAAAGGACTGGAACCAGTGACGTTCTTGCTGTGATGCAACAGTGCTAACCTCTAGGCCGCCATGCTACCCAATCTAGGAAAAGAGGGGGAGTAGGGGTGGAAAGGGGGATTCTTCAAAACGAAGATGACTGTGGTATGGAACTTTGGTTATTTATGGTGACTTAGGAATCGTCTGATTGGTGAATCATATATTGGCTAATGCAGGACCAGCCGTAGTCAATCATAGGCATGTGATCCTCTCAAAATTAGTTCACATATAGACAAACTTTACATATAGACATCATTCAAACACACAACCAGAGTAAAATCTTGTTATACAGTAGTAAACTGAAACCAGTGTGTGACTGCAGGGCACGATGGGACATGTAGTCCGGGTAAATGACAGGGAGTTTTCTCTAGCGATTCACGAAGGTTACATTGCTGGCAATCACAGCAAATTGTCAGACATTTTCTAATCATCTGAAATTATCTGGCTGAATTAAAAAAGTGAAGAGAAGGGAACAAAAATACATACGTGAATTTTTGCTACGAAAAAAACTGTTCCGACTTATTGATCTGCAATTATGGTATATACACTTTGACTTTATACAGCTTGGATTAATACGGATGCAGCCCCAGACTCCTGGAGTTATGAATGATTTGACAGTAACAACGAGGAAACAAAACATGTCAGGGAGCCGTTATAGATCTGTTATGAAGGATTTCCATAATCAGCGGAGTAATTATGATTTGACCGGGGGAGATGTTTATATTTCAGGCCGCTCAATGAGCACTATTGACTGCAGTGAGAGAGTGAAAGGAGAGCTCCTCCATCAATTACTGCAGGGGCTGTCCATGCTGATGGTGCTGAAATCTGATTGCCTGTGCATGTGTGTGTGTTTATACAGTGTGGGAGGGATCCAATAAGGCTTATTCCTTGCTTTCTGTATAGGCTAAATAAGAAAAAAAAATGTGTAAAGCTTGACAAAATTGAGCACCGCTGCACTGAGAGCTACTATTTGACCTTAGACACTACATGGCCAGATATGAGTTAATTTTTTTGCAGTATATTTAATGATAAAGATTAAAGGTAAATGCACTTATTGCCCCCTCTTTATTAGGTGTACCTGTTTAACTTTATGCTAATTCAAATATTTAATCAGCCAATCGCATGGAAGTAACTCAATACATTTAGCCATGCAGATTTGGTCATGATAATGCTTGATGAGCCCATCTGAAACGCATCAAAATAGTAGAGAATAGTTAGCAGCAACGATGTGATCTTAATTAATAATATTAACAATAAAAATATCAGATAAAAAAATATATTTGATCACCTCTATAAGGGTTCATACCATTGTGAAGGCATAAGGAAATGGAAAATATTGAGTTTGCAATCTGAAACTGTCACGATCACCAGCGATCCAGCCTGTACAGATCACTGGTAAACACATAGGACTACAAATCTGCTGGTATATGGACTACAAAACCCAGTCATGCCAGCTGCTCACAGACTGATTACTTGAACTATAATTACAGATCAAACACACACAATATAGCTGAGTCTTGTTTACTGTAGTGACATTACAACGCGTTTTGCCTGGTTTTGATCTTTGCCTCGTCTGTCTGTTTATCCTGTATTGCAACCTGCCTTGTGACCATCTGCTTGCTATTACGACTACGACTCTGGACTGCCCATATACATCTGTTTGTTCCTGTTTTGACCACTGCTTACCTGACCTTGCCAATAAACCTGCATGTGGATCCGCACCCTGTTGTCAGTGTCACATTTCCTGGTTACAGAAGACTCAGCCATAACATGGATCTAGTGGGTATTGCAATCATGTGTCTGTGGCAGGAAGCACAGTCTATCAAGGAGTATGTGGAGGAATTAATCGATCTGGCACATCAATCCTCAATCAGTGAGTTATGCCTCATGATATTTTTTCGGGGAGGATTGTCTGAGCCACTTTATTCATACATGTCATTACATAACCCTTAATGGACTTTAAAATATTATATTGAACTGGCATTACAGATGAGTGGGTCCCCCTTTACTGTTGTCAAGGTGGAGGAGACCCCTAAATGTTTTTTTGGGGGCAATAAACAGCAAGAACCGCTGGTGACGGGGCCTGCTGCTGGTGATCGTGACAGAAACAAGTATTGTAGATTAAGACTACCGATTGAGGCCGTATGTGTTCAAAAGGCACTTTTACTGTAAAATAGGTGTTTTTATCTACATACAGCCTAAAACTAAAGTGAAATTTGATTCATAGTTATAGACAAATATTGATTAACTATTGATACAAACGACAAATGACTTTTATGAATATTTATTAGCGCGAGAATGCAAAAATCTCAATCTCAAAGCAGAATTTTATATAAAGAATATGTTGTCTTTGAAAATTTTGTCTGTTAAAGTAGCCCATCAGAGGTTAACGTAGATCAGGATTAGCTCCACAAAACACTTAAAACTTAAATAAGTTTGATTAATAATTGAGATGTAGACTAATTGGCTCTTAATTAATTAAATATATGAATTTGGTTTAATGAACCATGTATATGTGTTACACAAACTAAAAAAAAAAGCTGACCCTCCAAAAATCAGTAAAAAAATCAGTAAAAAATGAAATGAATCTTCCGCAATAACATGATTTATTATTTTTAAATTATAAGCTCCATTCGCTGACTTCCAGCGGTGGCGAAATGAATGTTTTTTTTTTTATTAATTGCAATGCAAATGCAATGCAATACAACACAAAGAAGATAAAATAAAGAAAAACAAAAAATATATGTAAATAAAACATCACTCTTTAAAGAAAGAGATTAAATAATTTACACATTTCTGTTGTTTACAAAATTAATTTTGTAGCAGAGCTGGAAATAGTCTCAAAATAATGCTGCATTTAAGTAGGAAAAATATACAAGAAAGGTTTCTGGTTTGTAAATATATATTCAAGTATATAAAATGTTGTTTATAAAACAAGAAGATAAAAAATTATTTTCTTTTTATGTAAAGGCTCTGTTTTGCCATTAACAAAACCAAGAGCAAAGAAAAAGTTTTATCAATATTCTCAATTACAAAGAGTCTTTCTGCTGTGGTTATACCAGATGAGGCATCTGCGAATAAATCACGCTATTTTGCGTGAAAATAAATGTGTGAACATGTTGAGTTTACTCGCTTCATTTGTGTCAAATTCGCTTCATTCGCACATCAAATTTACTTCGCAATAAACGTGGATTTGCGTCATGTGCGGGGCTTCTGTCTGCTCGGTGACTCTAGCTTTGTTGCTAAATGACTAAGCAGTGCTTCCCACACATAGAATTTACTTGGGCGGGCTGACCAGGTATATTAACCGCCGCCCAAGTATTTTAGTGACACTTTTTTTATTATTATTATTTTTATCATCTTTTTACACTTTCTTGTATTCGCCCAATATAACAAAACATTTGTAATTTATTAAGTAGTGAAATTTGTAATTTATTAAGTAGTATCCTCTCTCGTTTACCCGTTGCATTCTGTGTGCACGAGACCTGTCAGCACAGATTTACTTGCTTTACAGACCCACACAGATGCGCCTTTTTAGGACTTAAAAAGTTTGTCCGGCCTGGGTTTCTAAATCTTCTAAAATTTCCAGGATTCAACTTTTACTTTTGCTTTCTAAAGCTTGTATGTATTTTTGCATTACTCATTTATTAAAGACTACTTTCCGCTTGCTTTACAGCTGACAGTGCACACAGCCGCGAGACTGAAAGAAAAAGTAAATAATAGATTCTTTAAACTTTATTATATACTAGGAGAGGACAAAATGACTGGTCAAAACTGTCTGCAAAATAGCCTATATGTACAGTATTAGTGGTTAATCAATGCAGTTGCCTTATTTAAATAATTTTTATCTTAATTATTAATTACTTTAATCTTGTAATTATGATATATTTTTTAGATATTGTCTGTTTTTATTTCTTTTTCTGCCACCGCAACTATATTTCAAACCTGTGGGAACCACTGTGAACATGGATTTTATTGAGAGAGTATCTGTGCTTTAAGTGCTTTAGGAAGGCTGAAAAACAGCGTAGATTTGTTCGGCGTTGCGTCTGAGTCCATTAGATCCTTTCAGAGGTGCACTCAGCTCCAGTTTATCAACTTCTCCAGAAACTATACCTGGATGATGGAGGCTTTCAGCTGTACTTCAGACTGAGCCGAGCCCAGTTTGATGAGTTGTTGTCCGGTGTCGGCAGGAGGATTTCCCCTTGGGAAACCAACTGTAGGCGCTACTTCATAATCACGCTCATACAAGAGCAAGCTCTTGATTGGTAAACGAGGCGTGAATGTCCGCTGAAGTTCAGATTTTCCAACTCGAGTGAATTCAGCGCATCAAACACGCAAAATGCTCAATTTGCATCAATCGCGTAATCCGTGCCACCTCAAATTTGTGAATCGCGCCGCAGGATGTCTATTCACGTCTTTTTATTGACTTAACATGTAAATCACTCGTGCTTGACGCTTCATCCGCGTCTAGTGTGAATGCTCCATTCCACAGCTAACATCAGCGTAGTTGATTTGTGAAAACAAAAACCACAAGAAAACATACATATTTCTCGGTTCTCAAAAAATTTATCCCTGGGCACATATTTCCAATGATTTTTTGCACTTTTTAAATCTTCAAAATAAAAGCCACTAAAAATAAAAGTCATATACTATCAATACTGACTAGATTCGTCTGACAGAAAAAAAGAAAAAAAAACTATATACAACAAGAACGACGTCCTTAAGGGTGAGTAAATTATGGAGTAATTTTCAGTTTTGCGTGAACTATTCCTTCAAGTGCACTTGCATATCATTGTGTGCAGTGTTCTGTGGTAAATAAAGACAAAGCACAAACACCCTCTCTCAAGGACTGTGTTGCTTTCATTCGGCCATGCGTGAATACAGAACAAAGCTCTTGACCTTAACGGTTCATATTGCCACTGAAGTAGGCCATGTGCTGGTGCTTCACTGTCAGAATAAAGCTTGTCACCATAACAAGTGCCTTCAAACGCTAACAGTTTGTGAACACTAGTGGTTTTAGTGGCAGAGATGTGACACCGCCTGTAATGTGGAAGAGATGTGACGATCACTGATAGAGACGGCAGAGAGGATGTGTAAGGAACTGTACATACAAAACAGTCATATACAGGAAGCTATCAGTGCCAGTTTATAAAACCAAACTGTGTGTGTCGCCATGGAAATGTCTATTTTGGGTTTATCTATTTCCTCCTATATGAGAGTGTGCTCTGATTTAGACTTTGAGTAAGCTAATAAGAAAATTCAACACCAGAAGTTGGTAGTAACGAATTGCATTTACTTTGTTACATTTACTTGAGTAAAATTGTTGAGTAACGTGTACTTTTTGAGTACATTTAAAAATGTGTACTTTTACTCTTACTCAAGTAAATTATTAGAGAAAAATCTTTACTCTTACTTCACTACACTTGGTTGCGTTCCTCCATTACTGTAATGATAGTACAATATGATAATAAATATGATTAATATGACTTGTTTGCAAATATCGATAAGCAGCGCATTGGAGAGGCATTTGGTTAGAGCGCGCGCTTATGTTGGAATGATGCCTGAAGTTGGAATAACTGATTAGCCCAGCACATAGAAGTCATTCACACTCTTAACCATTAAAAATAAAACATTTAAACATTATTTTTTAACACATATCTTTGCCATGATGACAGTACATGACAAAAAATGTCACCAGAAAAAATACATATTATAGGAAATACTGTGAAAAATTCCTTGCTCTGTTAACTGTCATATATATATATATATATATATATATATATATATATATATATATATGAAAGTAGATTTATCTGATGAATAATCTGTTGAACTGCATCCCAATCATCACATATACTGCAGAAGACCTACTGGAACCTGCATGGATCCAAGATTCCCACAGACATCAGTCAAGTTTGGTGAAGCAAAAATCATGGTTTGGGGTTACATTCAGTATGGGGGCATGCAAGAGATCTTCAGAGTGAATGGCAGCATCAACAGCGTGAGGTATCAAGACATTTTTGCTGCCCATTGCCCATTGCATTACAAACCACAGGAGAGGGCAAATTCTCCAGCAGGATAGCGCTCCTCATACTTCAAACATAGACACATCAAAGTTCCTGAAAGCAAAGAAGGTCAAGCTACTCCAGGATTGGCCAGCCCAGTCACTAGACATGAACATTATTGAGCATGTCTGGGGTAATATGAAGGAGAAGGCGTTGAAGATGAATCCAAAGAATCTTGATGAACTCTGGGAGTCCTGCAAGAACTCTTCCTTTGCCATTCAAGATGACTTTATTAATAAATTATTTGAGTCATTGCAGAGATGTATGGATGCAGTACTCCAAGCTCATGGGAGTCATCCACAATTTTAATTATTTTTCCACTGCACCATGACTTTATACTCTATACTGTACATTTTTTCTGTTATGTGACATGACTTTTGTCTCAGCAACGTCAGACCTTAGTGTACTAATGAAATAATAAACAATCAAGGCATGATCATATTTTTTTTTTGGAAAAGCGTAATTGGGAGGCCTTTGCATAAGCCACTTCTGATACCAAACGATCAACAAGAAGTGAAGTTATTATTTGTTGTTCCTAAAACTTGTATAGGCGACAAGACTTTTGTCAGGTACTGCATTTCAAAAACACAAAGTATAAACTTTACAATAAAGACTATAATGTCATTATTCAGTTCAGTCCATAACATACTGATATTGAACATTTAATCAATCAAACTAATTTCAGCTACAAAGTAGCTTTAGATTCACTATCCAACTCAATTCAGATTTCAACACTGAAATAGTGCCAGTGTAGAAAAACAGATAACTGACTTAATGTTAATTAAACCCCAGTAGTGCAAACCAAAGACAAAGAACAAAATACCACCAGATAACAAAGGGGAAGAAACCCAGCTCAGCTGGAGACCAAAACTGAATTTAGTTATGAGGCATAATATGATTTTCATAACCTGAACTAATTTCACACCGACAAATTAATTCATCCTTTTGTTGAAATATTTTCAACCCATATTACAGATGCTAATACTTTCAAATTCACAAGATTTGAGCTTGGGACGTTAACACAAGGCTTCATTTATATGTGCTATATCACACACAGGCTGTTTTTTTTTCACTTCCACAAACAATGCCAAGAAATCATACAGTACTCAACTTGTTTGTCTCCATATGCTGTGCCTCCATATGTTCCCTGTATAATTGACTGCTCGCATACTTCAATCCAGCATATAAACAGATTAATGGACATGAATTATAGAAAGTTCAATCTCAGATTATTAAAGCACGAGCAAATATATGATTATACACTAGAAAAGTACCAGCTAACAAGCTGCCAATCCGAAAGTGTGACATTATTTTTATTTAATTTGTCCCAGAGATTATTCTGATGAGCCACCTAAAGGAATAGTTCATGCTGAGATGAAAATTACCACATAATTTACTCACCCACAAACCATCCTTGGTTTATATGACTTTATTATGTCAGTCGAATACAGTCGGAGCAGTTTTGAATTTCATCCCGGCTCTTTCATTCTGTATAATGGTGTTGGGTAGTGGCTTTTATTTTGTAGCTTTCAAAAGTGCATAAATCCATCGTAAAACTAATGCATACACTACTAGAAGGTAATTGCATGTCTTATGAAGTGGATTGGTGTGTTTTGTAACAAAAAAGTTTTAAATAATAAACTGAAATCACTGGGAATAGATGCGTCTTGTGCAAACCACTTACTATATAATGTTTACTCCAGTAGATGAAAACCTAAACCTGGTTATTGTATTACTTTTATACAACATATTACTCTAACAAAGCCGCATACATATGTCTACCTGTCAGACACATTCATTATGTGACAGATTGAGCATCGAGGTCAAAAAAATTATTATTTGAAGGCAAGTTTAGTTGATTTTGGTAAAACATCATGTGGTACGACTCTAGAAATGTATGATTTGTAATAATAACAATTAATACATTTTTATATACCAGCTTATAGGTGGAGAGGAAACAGAGTGATGAAGCCAATTATGGTATGAGGATGGCTATGATAGACAGAGGCCAGTGGCCAAATTTGACCAGGGTATCAGAATTGCACCCCTACTCTTAAACACCCTGATATTTTTAATGACCACAGAGAATCAGGTCTTTGGTCTCATCCGAAGGACGGTGCTTACTAACGTTATAGTGTTCCCATCACTATACTGGGGTGTTAAGACCCACACAGACCACATGAGTGACATTGTTTATATATTGTAGATGTGTTTACTATTACGTATACATTAAAATATTATTTGAAAGGAAGTTGTTTTTTTCATTTATAAAAACGTTCATGTAGTATGATTCTAGAAATTATTTGTTTATGTGGTACCTTGAAGTATACATTAAAATATAAATTCAAGCCAATTTTTGTTGATTTTGGGAAAAAAGTCATATGGTACAACTCTATAAATGTATGATTTGTATGCGTTTACCTTGAAGTATACATTAAAATATCACTCGAAACCAATTTAAGCAGATTTTGTGAAAAAGTTATGTGGTACGACTCTAGAAATATATGATTTGTATATGTGTTTACCTTGAAGTATACATTAAAATATCATTTAAAGCCAATTTTAGCTGATTTCGTGAAAAAGCCACGTGGTACGACTCTAGGAATGTATGATTTGTATATGCGTTTACCTTAAAGTATACATTAAAATATAATTTGAAGCCAATTTTTGTTGATTTTGGGAAAAAGTCATGTGGTACGACTCTAGAAATGTATGATTTGTATACGTTTACCTTGAAGTATACATTAAAATATAATTTGAAGCCAATTTTAGCTGATTTTGTGAAAGTCACATGGTACGACTCTAGAAATGTATAATTTGTATATGTGTTTACCTTGAAGTATACATTAAAATATCACTTGAAGCCAATTTTAGGTGATTTCGTGAAAAAGTAACATGGTACTACTCTAGAAATGTATGATTTGTATATGTGTTTACCTTGAAGTATATCATTTGAAGCCAATTTTAGTTGATTTTGGGAAAAAAGTCACATGGCACAACTCTAGAAATACATGGTTTTAATGTATTTACCTTTTTCTGCTCCATCAAAATGAATTAATCTTTGGCACAAAATTAATTGTTCATGTATATAATATATAAAATGCAGGGTGTTGGTTTTTAATAAAATTTTAATAAATGATGCCCAGTCTTGGGATAAATATGGATAAACCTGTAATGATGTAAGGATCCAAATTGCAGCTTTATTAAAGAGAGGTCAGGCAGGCAATGTTCAAAACAGAAACAAATGGAAGCATAAAGATAATCCAAAGAGTACTAATGGTCACAGGTGAAAGGTAAAGGCAGGAGGCAAAACTTACATTAACAGTAAAACAAACACAGGGTCAAAAACACGGCAAGACAAGGATAACGATTTGCACTGCTCACTACGGGGAAACGGGACTCAGCAAAGATGCGTCTGTGTGAGATGTTGCATATATTGTGAGGTGTGTACTGTATATAGTCCACGTCATTAGTCCTGAACAGCATGAGTTGTGTGTGCGTAATCATGGAGTGATCTGGAACTGGTGTGTGAGTGAAGTGCATGACGGGAGATGTAGTTCAGTGGCAGATGAATGATAGGAAAGGTTCTCCAGCTGATCTACAAAAGCTAGATCACAGGTAAGCATAACAAAACCCATCTCAGGTTTGGAATACTTTGGTTTGGTGTGGCGACCCCTGATAAATCTGGAACTAAGCCGAAGTAAAATTAATGAATGAAGACAGTTTGTGTTAGACAGGGTCAGGTCACTAGTGGTGTTACTCTTTATTTCTTTACTGTTCCCTAGACATATAGTTGTTGCTTTGGACTGATCACTGTCAAGTTAGCTTAATTCCAACAAATAATTTGCATAGTTATATTTTGTTTAGATCTCTTTTTTAACTAAAATGAATGAACGGGCCCTAACACCAGTGATGTCAGTCTTTCTGATTGAGTGAAACACTTTCCACAGTATGAGCACTTGAAAGGTAATTTCTCTGCTATGTACTCTTTGGTGCTGTTCCAAGTCACTGGCACCGGGCTTTGACCAGACATGAGCATTCAAACACACTTTTCCCCAAAGACTACCCTAGTAAGGCTCAGTTTCATGAATATTTCTGTGTGCAGGTGAATGCACAGATAACTTTCCACACTTCTTGGCTGTGTGAAACTCTTTTCGCATGCACTTCAGGCATGATAAAAGCCTTTCTCCAGAACCAATCCTCATGTGTGTATTGAGTCTTTACATGTTAAGCTCTTTCCACATTGATCACATGTGAAAAGGCTCTCTGGTGTGAATCAACATGTGAGTTACTTCATGTGTGAAACTTTTCGCACCCGACATGTGAAGAGCTTTTCTCCAGTGTGGATGCGTGCAAAGTGATAAGACTTTATCAGGTGAGAACTTGGGAGGTTATACTTCATTTTACACTTACTTTAGGGAACAGTTCACCCAAAAAAAATGACTACTATGCCATCATTTACTCATTCTTTACTTTTTCAAAAAGTAAAGAATAAGTATTTGATCACAAAAGAAGATATTTCGAAGAAACCTGCAACCATTGACTTCCATATTTGTTTTTTCCGCATCAGATGTCAATGGTTCCAGGTTTTCAGTTTTCTTCAAAATATATATATTTTTTGTGTTCAACAGATGAAAGAAACTCAGAATGGTTTAAAACAAATTGAGAATGAGAAAATTATCATAGGCTATCGACTTAATGTAAACTTGTACTTAAACAAAAGCCCCAGTCAGATGGCATGATTTTTATTGTCGGTTACAAATGTCATTATGGCAGATTATGCGATTTTTTTTCTAATAAAATGTTGACCTGTCATGGGTAACAAATGTGCCAGACTACACGTTTCTTCATGATCTCTTATCCTGTGACGTCTACGGCGAGCGTTATTTCCCAAAGCAGTCACAAGTGTTTCTATAACAATATTTCTCATCTCAATGTCAATTTGTTTATCCTATTTCAATCTCAATAAACACTGATGCTTGCAGACAACTAATAACTACATTATTTTGAGACCGACTGCAACTTGACGTAGAAGTGTGGTCACCCCGCCCACCGAATTGATTGACAGCTGCGTATTAACATGTCTCCGTAGTAACGTGTATAATCATATCAACAAGACAGGACGTGCGCAAAGCAACCGGGAATAAAAGGTCTGTTCAGTTTGATAGGATCATCAATCATCATCAAATGTGATTAAGTGAGTTTGACAAGTTTAAAATGTTTTTAAAACAGTGCATGTTTGTAATGAATTACAGTAATTTACTTTAGCTTAATCAGCACAGCCGCGTGTCAGAACAATTAATGACACTTCAATCCCGGTTTGTGGACGTTAAATCAGGTTTATTTTGTACATTAACATAACAGATGTCATAATCTGTAATATCCAACAGGAGTGGATATTAACCTGTATCCTGTCAAATTTGTTGTGCAAAAACAGTGCAAAGCTAAAAGTGCGCGCTGCCTTTGTGTGTGTCCGCGCTGTGTGTGTGTGTGTGTGTGTGTGTGTGCGTGAACTTTGTAACAATATTGTGTGCGACTCATCGTTGCAACTCCACAACAAATGCATCAAATAATCATTGGTAAAGTTCTTACTGTAGTATTTCTCACAAACGTCACGTGAGATCTTGTTCCTTTGTGTCTGTCTGTTGTCTGACGCAGCTGGCACGCTGACAGGCATGTGGAAATGGTGGGCGGGGAGGACTAGCCTTAAAGGTGCAGTACACAAAAACCGCTACCTGATGCTAAGAGCTACAAAATAGAAACTTATTAAAGGTATAATAACAAATCTGATGGGTGTTTTGAGCTGAAACTTTACTGACACATTCTGGAGACACAAAAGACGTATATTAAATCTGGAAAAAAGGGTAACCTAGCTAAGATAATGAAAGCACATCAGCACTGAGGAAAAATCCGATGCTCAAGACGTAATCTTTAAAATAATGACATATTAAAAAAATTACAAATATATAACTGAGATTTGTGATACAATGACAGTAAAGCATTCATTAAATCCTTATTTTCCTAAAGCAAAACAAATCATCCACCCGTATAGTTAAGTAGCGGGAGAAGCACAAACAAAAATATAATTCGTATATTTTTCTTGGAAATAATATCTTTTGGAAACAAATTTTCTTTTTGCTATCAACTTAATTTGAATGTATCTTTTGTTGGGTCATTTATCTATAAAAAAGAATAATGAATAACATTTAAGTTGATGCACTTTAAAACAAGTCCGCTCTGTGCGTCAAAACACAAATTGGTGTGAGATTGTGTTGGTTTGTTAAATAAAAAAAATAATCCAGCCTAAATAAAATTTAAGTGAAATATTCACAGTTTCAGAGAAGCCTCCCATATTGAGTACAGGTGCAGGATTTTTCTCCATTGTGAATTCTCATGTGACACTTCAGACTTCTTTGATTGTGAAATGTTTTCCACACTGAGTGCAGGTGAAAGTGTTCTCACAGTGAACTTTCATGTGTCTGTTAAAGTATGTTTCCATATTGAGGGCAGATGAAAGGCTTTTCTTCAGTGTGAACTCTTACTGTATGTGCGAATTCGGTCTTTCTATAAGCAGTAAACTCTTTCCACATTGAAGGACAGCGAAAGGCTTTTCTCTGCTGTGAATTTTTAGTTTTACATTCAGATTTCCTTTAGTGGCAAAAATTTTCACACAGTGATGGCAGGTGAAGGGTTTTTCTCCAGTGTGGATTTTCAGGCGCACATTAAGGTTTCCTTAGTGGTGAAACTCTTTTAACATTAAAGTCACCATGAAATGAAAGTTAAGATTGTTCTTATTTCTGCTATTGTAATGTACATGCACTTGAAACAGTCCTGAAATAAGCAAAAATGTAGGGCGGTGCATGATTTCTTTGGGCACCATTTGGTTTGTTAAGGCAGTGTAAGGGTTGTCAGGCAGCGTAATACAGAGAGTAGACCAAAACGCATCTAACAATTGGTAATTAAAAGGGAAAAAAGAAAAATAGAATCAATATATATTTTTATATTAGACACACATCTGATGCTTGTATTTGCAGCAGCTCCACATCCACAACTTCACGCATTGGGTTAAATTAGGCTTTGGAGTCTCTTTGTTCAGTGCATTACTTCCACTGTATCTGTTCAGCTGAGGGAACGGAACTGAAGTCAGACACAGCGACATTCCAAGACGGCGGCGCCCTAGGTCTAAAAGCTATAGTAAAACATGTCGTTTTCTGCTAAATGGTTACATTGAATCAAGTTTGTTATATATATTTCCAATAAAGTGGAAATCAATTTACAAAATAATGTAAACTTGAGTGCTTCATTTCCCCTTTAATGACTTTAATTCCCCTTTAACGAATGGAATATGTTGTTTTCTATCAAGGCAACCCGTGGTGCTGAAATATAATTGGCTTAATTGGCATTGGGCAGGTCGAATGACCAAAACAAAGACAGACGTTCCGGCACAGAAAACACATTTTCAAAGCAGAATATCTGACTTCAGCACTGTTATTTAGATAAACAAGAATGTACACTTGACATGTTTTTTAAATACTGCAAACATATTATGGTATTTTTATGCTTCAGAAGAGTCAAAAACTTACATACAGCACCTTTAAATCAAATCCGACTCATTAGAAAAAGGAATACTGTATGTATAAAACCGTTAATCATCTATAGTCTTAAGTCAATAGGGTTAAATCAGATTAATACACCTGTTGTAAAATG
>CAIGQZ010032997.1:6583315-6595328 GCA_903798205.1 Danio tinwini
CGAGTACAGTGGCTAATCAGCCGGAATCAGCTGAGGTGAAGTGACAGCGAACAGCAAGACCTAGCTGTCACTCAAGTGGCCACGCCCTCAATTGTGCAGACTTAATATAACTTAATATACATGGAACGGATGAGTTATAAAAAAATTCAGCCCCCTCACAGTTGTCATGAAGGGTAATATTAGGTATATAAATCAAAATGTTTTGGTACCAGGCTTTTTTTCTGCTGTAAAGTTGGCCATTTTAACTGTTGGGTCAATAGAAATTTGCTCTATTATGGAGCCAGGACTAGTGGAATTTCGATGAATTGCAGGTTCAGATACTTCCGTATTAGCTTCTCGAGGGAGAGCGGGAGGTTGCCACTTGGATAAAACCCAACCACCAGGCACTCACATACAGTACAAGCCACAACCCCAGGCCTGGCTCCAGGGTGGGGCCCTGGCTGTGCCATATTGGGCGATCACTCAGGAACTCAAACCTCTCCACCACGATAAGTTGGAGGTTCATAGAGGTGTTTTTCTTTATTAAAATAATTTAAAAGTTTGCCAGTTCTCCACCTCCTTTTTTCCTCATGGCCAGGTGGCCAGTAACCTTACTACAGTTATCAATTATTAAATTTTATTTATGTTTTGTTCTTTAATAAACAAAGCATAAAAAATATTTTAAACTAATTATTGTTACACTTTAAAGGTATTTCTGTTCTGTCACTGCTTTTTTTGGTAAAAGTTAAATAAAAGTGTTATTTTTATGTGATAGTTGTACCGATAATGTTACAAAATGTCAGTGAGATAGAACTATTCAACTGAAGTGAAACTATGTTTGAAGTAGTTTGGCCTAAAGTTTTATTATTTATTGCTGATTTTTTTTTTTGGAGAAATTTTTGAGAAATATGTTTATGTTTGTTATTGTTAGACCATAATGATATTTTTTTTGTTTTTTAAAACAAGATTTAAAGGTGCAGTAAATGCTAACCGGTTAGCACAATATCTTTAAAACATAATCCCGCCCCTGCAGTCCAAAGCCACGCCTCCTGAAACCATCAACGCGCACATTAAAGATGACAGAGACCCACTAGGTCATGTCATTCGCCAGTTAGAAAACTTTATAATACTTTATAATACTACAATTCCCAAAGAAAAACTGTAGGGCCCTCGTCACAGGTTGTCAATGTTCAAAAATGAAGCAATGTTAATTAAATGATTAATTAATTTTATTAATGTTAATAAATCCAACTTCACCTCCAGAAAGCAGGCTAGGCTGAATAGCGCTATTTACTGATGTTTTGTTGCTAAACTAAATAATAATCTACATTATTGATGCTGTCAAAGGTCCCTTAAGAAACTAAAAATAGTCACATCAATCGTTCACCGGAAAACTTCAGTTGCTGAACAACACTTCTGTGCATATAACCCATTTGTAACACCACAATCTACATCAGCTTTGCCTGACTAAAATTGTTTTAAAACAGAACATTACCTGTCTAACAGAAATACTTCAACTATGGTGTTGTCCTTCCTCCAGCGTGCAAAACTAACTCCAATATTGGTTCAGGATTTGAAAAAGTTTTGATTCAGCATTTGTTTTTAGCGCTGTCACTCGTGTCCACAAGTGTGCAGCAGATCTGCGTTGTACAAATCTACATCTGTTGACAGACATTTTGGGCTACTTATCAGAATTATGGGAATTGTCAGCTTGACAATTTTTAATTGGATAAATATTTATTAATCTTATGCCTTACCCAGAATATAAAAATATATATAAATACATTTAGATCATTTACTTTAATCATTACTATTGAAATGTGAAGAGACTTTCAACCAGCTCAACAAAAAATGTTTCTGAAGACAATCACCTACTGCAGCTTTAACAAGCGGATTTAGGCTAGAATAAAGGCCATTTTTTTATCCTTTTACAACCATTTTAGGATCAATGTTATTAGCCCCCTATTTTTTTCAGATTGTCTACAGAACAAACAAATTTGTTTGGAAATGTGTTGGAAAAAAAAGCTCAGTTAAACCGAACTTAAATATACAAGGGGGCTAATAATTCTTAACAGTATATCGGTACAACAATTTTAGGTCTGAGCTCAATATTGATGCTTTGTTTTCTGACGGTGTACTTTTAACTTCCAGTTCATTCATATTGTTCTTATCTGAATTACAATGATCATTAATTAATTACTCACCGTCATGTCATTCTAAAGCATGTTTGTCATTTACAAAAAAAAACTAAATTAAGATATTTTAGGTCAAATCTGAGAGCTCCCTCATCCTCCATTTAAAGCATTGTTCCTAAGATGCTCAAAGTCTAGAAAAATACCCTCAAAGAATCCTTCAGTTGTTTAATTGGCATATTTCAAGCTAAGAGAATAATTTTGTGTGCACATGAAAAAAAAAATTTTGTACTGTATCAGTATACTGCATACTGTCACAATAATGCTGTGCATATAACGCTTTATCGCCTGCTGAAGGCATATGGTCTGGTTTGAGGATTTCTTTTGTAGCTTTCTGGGCTTTGAATGAATCGGAAACATGTATATGGAGGATAAGGGAGCTCTCAGATTTCACCTAATATAGCTTAATTTGGGTTCTGAAGAAAAACGATTGTCTCAGGAAAAAGATTGGAACATAGATTGGAACATGAGTCAGTATATTAATATTTATTTTTTATTTTTGGGTGAACCCTTAATATACAGTACACAGGCCTACACCAAACATATAAATTGTTAGTCTTTTATAATTGCCAAGGCTGCATTAATTTCTTCTTGTAAAAAAATTATAATAATAAATTGTGAAATATTACTACACAATCCTTCAGAAATCCTAATAAATTCATTATTGTTGGTGCTCAAATGTCAATGATTCTTATTGTCATCAATTATTATAGTTTTTATGTTCTTTAATAAACAAAACACTAAAAATATGTTTAAACTAAATATGTTGTCACATTATAAATGTATTTCTGTTCTGTCACTGCTTTTTTGTTTAATGTTGAAGAAAATTATTATGTTTAATGTAATAGTTGTGCCCATAATATTACAAAACGTCAGTGAAGAACCAGTGAAACATGTCTTTCATTCTTTTATTATTAATTCCTGATTTTTTTTTTGAGAAATTGAGAGATTTTTGAGAAATATGTTAATGTTTGTTATTGTTAGACTATAATGTAATTATGTAGTTTTTTAAAAACAAGATTAAACTTTAATTTCTTTATTTTGGATATTATCACTGAAAGAGTGCACCGCTTGATATCAAAAATTGCATGCATTTGTGATAATTTTGAGTGTAAATACATTATTAGATGAAACACTTTAACATAAAACAATCTTTGATATGACTGCATTCAAAAGAGCATTCAATTCATTTGCATGACTAAGGTACAAATTGGCTGTTATCAGCTTAATTTTGTCCCTTTGCGCAGTGAGAATTTGATAATTAACATCTCACAGATGCCCAGAGGGAGAATGATTGTGAGAGACAACAGAAAAAGTGAGTGGTGGATGTCTGACTTCACAAACTCAGCCACAAAGCCACAGAAAAAAAACCCCTCAAACTCGTTTCTCGGTCTGTTTGTCCACGCATTATTCTCTTCTCTCAATTATCATAAGTCTTTCAGCTGTAAAATAGCTCTCTCAGTATCTTGCTCTTTCACATCTTTCTTTCATTCGGGCTTCACTGATGACTAGGGTGCAACTAGAAGGGCACATGCACTTTCTGAATGACTATAAAAGTCACACCTTGAGTCTTGAATTTCATTGCTAATTTGATAGACTATCTATTCATCCTGTCTTTTTACGAAATCTGTAATACTTTCTTTCTTGGGTAGAACACAAAAGGGAAAAAGGGACAGTCTGATCCATATAATGAAAGTGAAAAGGTCCTAGATGTATTGTGTGTTGGGCTAATTTCCTCATGGCTACTTCCAAAATGTCATTTTAGAGGTAGAATTGGGGACTTCAGTCATCAGCATGCAGAATAAGGGGTTGTTCACACAAAATGTGTTTTTCCTTTCCAACATGTTACTTTTAGGGTTGTCACAATACTGGAATTTGGTAACAATCGATACTGAAATCTTAAAAACGTCCATTTCCTGCTAACATTTGAGTGCTGTTGAGCGCTTTCTTAAACATTGCTGATTTGCCACTGTGTTCACATGCTCAACAGAAATGACTGTGATAGGCCGTGGAGGTCATCAGTTTGGTGAACTCAACTTTGTTTACTGAGTGTAACCACAGATACAAGGACACTGGAGCGTTTTAAAGCCATGATTCATCAGTGGATCGCTCGAATGTCAGCTTATAGACAAACCAGCTGATCAGTTTACTGCAGTGTAAAACCTATGAATTAGAGGTGTGAACCTACTCTGGGCTCACGGTTCGGTTATGATTATCATGCCATTGATTCGGTTCAATTCGATATCTCTGTGCATCACGGTGCATTGACGATGCTTCCCATTCACAGTTTTATATTTTTTTCACAGCAGCAATTCTTGTGTAATACAAATTTGTTATTTAATACAAACAGTAAAATATATAAACTGTACCTTTAAAAAAACATGAGCATTTATAGCAAATAAACAAATATAAACACCCCGCTTGCTCTCTGAGCCTTGTCTTGGTCACGCGCTCAACAGAAAGGGCTGCGATTGGCGCTGGCGCTCTTCACAGATGAGTGACACTGATAAACTGCAGCGGTGAACACAGCTGATCCATAATAGACGCGGTGGAGAAGACGGGCGCGTGTCTGTATCCAGAAGTATCGCTATAACAGCCAAGAGGAGAGGAAAAGTCACACCCAGCAGGTCCAATGTGCCACAGTGAGAGAGAGAAATGGAGTTTACTTTCATTCTCTCAATCGTAGTGAAATTGGGGCTTCTGTTGTTAGTGTCAGTGAAAGACTGTCCAGCAAACATACACGCAGTGAAATTGTGCAGAGTTTCTGCGTTTTTAAGTAGTTGGAGCATTTTAAATCGCCTCCCTCGCCATAGTAAGCTACCGCAACATAGCGCATATGAGATAAAGAACGTCAGTACATAATAATCGGTTATGATTATTACTGAACCAATACCGAATTGTCCGCATCTGCATCGCGGTGCACCACGAAACAATTTATTTTGACACCCCTACTATGAATGGTGGAAAAACATATTGTGTAATTGTGTACCTGGGTCTCCACTTTTGCCATGTCCTCTTTTGGCTTTAACAAACTCATCCCCCAGGTTTTTCCAAACTTTTTAACAAAAACTTTCCTCCTTTCCAACGGTTGTTGCAATTTCTAGCCAAGAATTATTGATCATCTGGTTATCCCCATGGATCATAAAATTCATACTGTTTCAGACAAAATCTCTTCAAAGTGTTTTATAATCAACTCAAATCAAATGCGGCGCGCGAACTGTTCGCTTAAGTCTCAGAAAAAAATCACGCGCTCCGCCAGCCGAAATTATGTCACCCAAAACAAACCTCCGCAAACACAGCAATGATGTCACATTCACCGTGTGCACTCAAGCGAACGCGTCCAGTATAAACCAGGCTTGAGCGTGAAGCCCTTCTGCCATAAAACTGCAAACTATCTTAAGTATCCTATCCTACTTATCCTATCCTAGCAAACTATCCTATCTTAAGAAGTAAACTTCTGAGTATTCTCTTGATCTGACACGCCAGGTGTTTTATTTTAACTCTTAATCTTCACCCCGAACACAAATTAATCTGAATTGTTTTGTTTAAAGAATGCATCCAAACTGCCAAGGAAAAATACAGCAACTGCTTTAAAATCAAATAATAAAAAAATATTTAGCAACCACATACTGTAGTAACAAACTGGCAGCCATTAACATTGTATTGATGTTTTTTTTTTATGAAGAAGTAAACTTTATTCAGTAAATGTCAAAATGGATGTTCTCACTTCTGTTCCAGTAGTCATGTTTGTCCTGGGTTTGGCTGTAAATCTGCTTTCTCTAAGGCACCAGCCTTTCTAATTTGAATCCTCCACTGCAGACCAGCCCATCCTCATTAAATTCCTGTCAGGACGTAGTTAACGAGCTTTTAACGACCAGGAAACAGATATGTGCCAACGCCATCTTGTCTTTGTAGAAAACTGCTTTTGGCACAACAGCGCTGATACTCAAGATGTTATTTTTTTCCTTTTCCCTTTGACTAAAGGACTGTCACAACATGCCGATACTATAAGCTCAATGTTTACGATGCATTGTTTCTTAATATACGTCAACCTGTAATTGAATTAGAAGTTAGAAGTAATTAATTCAGTAGTCATTGTCAAGCAGGGTTTAAGAGTGCGTTCAAAATCCCTGACTTAGCAAAGTACCACTAATAAAATAAGCAAGACTAACTCCATTAGCTCTTTGAAATGGTTTTTAAATGACTGACCTGCGCAGTACACACACATAAAAATTATTATTTCCATAAGCACTCTATTTCGCTTTCATTTAGCCTGTTTTATTGTTACGACCAAGTCAATCCGGGTCACTCTGTTGTGAACTAAGCAGACAGCCATTGACAAAGTCCTAAAGGAGAGCAGACAAAGAAAATGACTGGCATTATGAGAGCTCAGTGTGCGGTGTGAGCACGACGAGGGTCACTAATCATGTTATTGGCAGTCCGGGGGTCTCGGTCTTCATCAGCCAGCGTCTGGCCTGTGATCTGGACGAGTATGAGCGTTTCATCTAATAAGAATATTTTCCGAGCCGAGCACACTCTCGGAGTTGTCAAGGGTAACATGGGCTAATATATAATTCATTAAATCCATTTATTAAAGCCACCTGATGATCTGTAAAACTGACAACTGTTGAGCTGGAAATAAATGGGAGACCTGCAGTTTTAACATTGTTGTTGTAATATCTAACCAGGCATTCACATGAGCGTAAGTACATGCATTTAGACATGTAGATGTTGGCTGTATCTGAAATCGCACCCCTATAGCTTTAAAAAGTGCACTGTTTGAGGGTGTAATCATTGGTAGTGGTGTCCGAAACCATAGTGGATGTTCTGAAGTGCACTCAATCAATCTCACAATGCACCGCAATAATGAGTGTACAACCCATGTACACTCAACAGTTAGAAAAACCCATAATACATAAAGTTTTAGAATTAATTTTTGCATCTGACCACAAGATGGCAACTACAGTGGAATCATATCAGTGTACACTGATAAAAACCACCTATCGAAGTTTTAGGAACAACAAATAATAACTTGACTTCTAGTTGATCATTTGGTATCAAAAGTGGCTTATATGAAAGGCAAAGGCCTCTAGATTACACTTATTTTACCAAAATAAAATATGATCATGCCTTGATTTTTAATTATTTAATTAGGACAGTAAAGTCTGACTTTGCTTAGACAAAAAGTTGTCACTTAACAGAAATAATGTACAGTAAAGAATATAAAGTCATAGTGCAGTGGCTTAAGAATGAATATTGTGTATGACTCCCATGAGCTTGGAGGACTGCATCCATACATCTCTGCAATGACTCAAATAACTTATTAATAAAGTCATCTGGAATGGCAAAGAAAGCGTTCTTGCAGGACACCCAGAGTTCATCAAGATTTGTTGGATTCATCTTCCATGCCTCCTCCATCTTACCTCAGACATGCTCAATAATATTAATATTTGGTGACTGGGCTGGCCACTACTGGAGCACCATGACCTTGTTTGAAGAATTTGCCCTCTCCTGTTTGTAATGTAATGGGCTGCACAAATGTCTTGATAGCTCAGGCTATTGATGTTGCCATCTTCTCTGCAGAGATTGCACACACCCAATGCTGAATGTAACCCCAAACCATGATTTTTCATTCACCAAACTTGACTGATTTCTCTGAGAGTCTTGGGTCCATGCGGGTTCCAGTAGGTCTTCTGCAGTATTTGTGATGATTGGGATGCAGTTCAACAGATGATTCATCTGACAAAAAAAATAATAAATAAATAAATCGACCTTCTGCCACTTTTCCAGATGATCAACTACAAATCAAGTTATTATTTGTTGCTCTTACAGCTGGGATTTTTTTCAGGTGGTGTAAGTTTCAAAATAAAATATTATTTAATAGAAATTTGTAACCCAAAATTATTTGTTTTATTACAAATAAACAGTTCATTAAGTGTTAAATGACTATCACAGGGTCTGACCAAGATGTCTAGGATTTTATCAACCAGCAAAGCACAAAAAAATTGCATTCCTTCTGATGCACTCGATGTTGAAATTCACTAATTTTTTTTTACTCCTTCAAAGTCCTTTAATATGGCATGTTTTGGTGGCAGATGGTCTGTTCTGAATATTTAAAAAATTTATGATTTTCACGAACAACCATTTAAAGAGTTAATAGTGAATGGTCTGAAAAAGAGACCTAAAAGGGTCCATATTGGTGCCTTAAAGTATACCTAAAAATATATTACAGTACATATTAGTATATGGTGTTATACATAAAAAATTCAAAAGTGTGGCATTTGGAAAGGAACCATATCAGTGACCCCTTTTGTAGTGTTATTACTGAGAGAGTGCTGTCATTGTGTAATAGGGTGACCAGATTTCTCAGAATGGAATATGATAGACTGCCCAGCTTTCCCATGTTGACTGCCCCTGCCAAATGTTTTTATTTTAATGATTGTCTGTACTACATACTTGTACATGTGCATTTCAATACATTAGAATGCTATCGAAAAGTTTATTAATTTCACTAATTCAATTCAATTTACTTCAAAAAGTGAAATATTGTATTGATTTTACACAGTGATTGATATATTTTATTAGCTGTAAGCCATAATCCTCCATATTAAAAGAAATAAACGCTAAACACTTGAAATATATCAATAACTTTAATTCATGCTTCAAAATATAAATGATTAGCAATAACTTGTTGTGCTACTTTTTAACGACACCCACTACAAGCATTCAGCCATGAAGACATTAAAAAATGAGACATAAAATATGGGACAAAACTATTTTTTGAAAGACAAAGATAGAGCTGAAATAAGGAAAAAAAAATCCCAGAAAATTTGGGATGTCTGGTCACCTTTCACCACATATTGCTTTTTGCCTACTACTGTATATACAGCAGGGAAAATAAGTACTAAACACGGGGTTTGGTTTGGGTCTTGTCCATACCTGCCAACACTCTTGTTTTTCCAGAGAGACTCCCGTATATCAGACCCATCTCCCGTAGTGTATTGTCTCCCGAAAAACTCCCGGAATTCCACCCCATATCACCCGCCCCTCCCCCGGTCTTCAGCTTTTTTGGTACAGTCCGGCCTAAAACCTTGTGCAAGTTCGCTCAGCAAACCCAACCAACCCCTTCTCTTGGATTTAAGGAACCAAATGTTGGCAGGTATGGTCTTGTCTATCTAATTGTATCTTTATTTTGTATTTCAGTTGGATTCAAGTAGGCATAAGCCAGTATAAGATTCTGACGGAATGATAACCTTGGATAAAAATATCACGCTATTGTGATTACTGCTCTAAAATATATTCTTTTTAAATGTCTGGGTAAAAAAAAATTAACTTTTTTCCTTTTGAAAACAACACATTTCATTTAGAAAAACATTTACAATATTTTAGAGCATTAAACATGTCAGGCCAAATAATAAAAATGAATCATTGACTTCCGCTGTCTTCTGTTGTTTTAAAAACACAGATTTCCTTACAATTGCCTAAAAAGCCATCTGTGGATATCTTTTCTGCTGAAGATACTGTTGTCCTAAAAGAAAAAAAAAGAAAAAAGTAAATAAAAAATCTTACACATACCTTAGGAACGGTATTACAGGAAATGTTGGTGGTTTTAAAACCTTGACTTTTCCAAACCGGTATACCTTAAAACGATTATCGTCCCATGCTTAGATTCAAGTCAGGTGATTGACTGGGCCATTCTACAGCTTGATTTTCTTTCTCCGAAAGCATTTGAGAGTTTCCTTGACTGTGTTTTGTCTTGCTGAAATGTCCACCCTGGTTTTATCTTCATCCTCCTTATAATGTAGATGTTGAACTGAAGTAGCTAATATTCATTTACACTGAGGAAGGGCAGAAGGTTGCTGAAGAACTACTGAGAGATTTCAGCTGCTGTCTGGGCTTTCACTGCCTTTTTACACCTCCCTTTCTTCATGTGTTCAATATTTTTTCTCTGCGTCATTTAATTTTATTACACAACTTCATTTGTAAACCAATTAGATTTGTTTTCATTGCATGTATACATTTATTTGGTTGCTATCAACATTTGGTGAAAATTTCAAGCCAACAGTACCTTTAGAAATATGTTTTCTGTGAAAAATGGTGACGTGTTCAATACTTATGTTCCCCATGTAGCCAAGTAAGCATATTTGGGCCCAAGCACATTGGTGGTGATCAAAAGTGCCCCTCAGAATCCCTTTATATTCTGTGACATCCCCAAGTCTCCAATTACAAATTAATGAAAACAACATTGATGATCTCCATGTTTTTTTATCGTGTAATGATCTTGGCACATTAGATTTTAATTCAGTTGATTGTTTTGAGTCCAGTGATTCGGTTCCGGTAATGGACTCAATTATTGATTCCTCTAAATCGTTGATAATTCGTCTTTGGGTTTTTTTGACAATAGAGCCTTCCTAGCTAATTGCCGCTCACAAAGGTCATATCTAATGAATGTTGTGATTGTGAGGATGAAGTGTGATTATCTGAGTGTTCATCGTGGCATACTAAAGAGGGATAAATGTCAGCAGGGACGTGGGTCTAGATTGGGCACAGGACACTCGTGAGGGTCTCATTACTGGCAAACACCTGTAATGGCATCTCCATCTGTAATCAATTTATAGAAAAGACTTCAAAGAGCACTAGTGTTTTGTCATCCACTCGATTTAGGCTTTTTTTTTTCTTTCTTTTTTTTTGTAAAATGAAGGTGGCCAAACTATCTTTTGTGCTTTCATCAGTGTAGAGTCTGCTTAATTTTAGATATGACATGTCTTGTGGTATGAAAAAAAAAACAACTTCAAACAGCTCAAAAATTGTTACTATGCTGTGATTTTTACTGAATTAACTTACAATGAGGTAAAACCCTCAGCTCCCTACATGCATTTAAAAAAATATATTAGTTGGACTTAAATGGATATTACACTGTTAGGTCATGTGGACTTGATCTTTAAATAAACAGTTCACTCAAAAATGAACATTCTGTCATCATTTATTATTCTAATGGCCTTTTTTTTGTTTTGTTTTTGAGACTACAGAAAGTAAACGTTTTAGAAAATGCCCTGCTCATGCTATTTCATATGATGGCAGTAAATATAAAAAAATATGTTTACTGTTTGTTCAAACTACTTATTTTAAATGAGCGGAAATAACAAAATTCTTGAGGGGTTTTTGAGACTTAATTAACTTAATTTCTTCATGTTGTCTCAACACAAATGGAATGTGTGGAACCCAGCATCTTTTATAGTGTAGACTAGCACTAGATAAAAAAAAAAAAAAGCAGGCAAAAGTATCCCAGAATTGTCCTAAGAGTATGTAAAACATAGTATTTTAGTAAAAAAAAAACCAAAAAAAAAAAAAACTAAACTTTAAAAGTATTATTTAACAAAAAAATTACCTTAATTGTTTGTCTTTGTTAATTCATGACACTCTAATATAACCACTGTTCGTTCCATCTCGCTCAGAAAAATGCACAAAATTGTGCATAACAGATGGATAACTCATCAGAGAGTTAGCATAGGAATAGGTCTGGTAGCTCAAACCTGATTGGAAGGATTAGATCGGGTCATTTATTAAAAAGTGAAAGTTTGATTTATTTAGGATTATTATTCTGTCCAATTACTTTTGATCCCTTAACAAGTGGGAGGCACATATGCAAACTGTTGTAATTTCTACACCATTCACCTGATTTGGAGGTAAATACCCTCAAATTAAAGCTGATCATTTCATTTCAAATCCATTGTGTTGGAGTGTGTAACTGTGTGTATATGTGTGTGTGTGTGTGTGTGTGTGTGTGTGTGTGTGTGTGTGTGTGTGTGTGTGTGTGTGTGTGTGACACACACACACACACA
>CAIGQZ010032997.1:6605328-6633797 GCA_903798205.1 Danio tinwini
CATTATCCTGCTGGAAGTAGCCATCAGAAGATGGGCACACTGTGGTCATAATGGGATAGACATGGTCAGCAACAATACTCAGGTAGGCTGTGCCATCGATATGGTGCTTAACTGGTACTAATGGGCACAAAGTGTGCCAAGAAAATATCCCCCACATCATTACATCACCACCACCAGCCTGAACAGTTGATACAAGGCAGGATGGATCCATGCTTTCATGTTGTTTATGCCAAATTCTGACCCTACCATCTGAATGTCGTAGCTGAAATCGAGACTCATCAGACCAGGAACGTTTTTCCAATCTTCTATTATCCAATTTTAAAGAGCCTGTGTGAATTATAGCCTCAGTTTCCTGTTATTAGTTGAGAGGAGTGGCACCCGGTGTGGTCGTCTGCTGCTGTAGCCCATCGCCTCAAGGTTAGATGTGTTGTGCATTCAGAGATGCTCTTCTGCATACCTTGGTTGTATTGAGTGGTTATTTGAGTTACTGTTGCCTTTCTATCAGCTCGAAGTGACCATTCTCTGGTCATTCTCCTCTGACCTCTGGCATCAACAAGGCATTTGCGCCCAAAAAACTGCGGCTCTCTGGATATTTCCTCTTTTGCAGACCATTGTCTGTAAATCCAAGAGATGGTTGTGAGTGAAAATCCCAGTAGATCAGGCGTTTCTGAAATACTCAGACCAGCCTGTCTGGCACCAACAACCACACCACGTTCAAAGTCACTTAAATCACCTTTCTTCCCCATTCTGATGCTCGGTTTGAACTGCTGCAGATAGTCTTGACCATGTCTACATGCCTAAATGCATTGAGTTGCTGCTATGTGATTGGCAGATTAGAAATTTGCGTTAACGAACAGTTGGACAGGTGTACCTATTAAACTGGCCAGTAAGTGTTAATCTACATTATGTTTGGTCCAGACTAAAGCAAGTGAACTAACACACTTTCCAGTTGTGAATAGACCCTTAAATTCAGGATCTTATGATGAGCATGTTCTTTACTCACTGAAATAGAGAAAACTCCCTTCATGCTCAAACACCAACAATGCACACTAAAGCAAGCTGAAAGTGTAAAAAACATAATAGGACCTTGTTAAGATTGATTCCGTGCTTCAAGATTGTTATTAGTGAAAGAGTTAATGCTGTTATTCCAGCTCCTATTCGTGACGAGGAACCATCTAAAAGAAACACAATGACAACCATGCATTATACATGGATTTTTAGGTAAATGCAAGAAAGAGGTGTAAAATGGCTCTGGATTAATACCTGACTGTAAAGCCGAACAACATGCAGTCCAAAATGAGGCAAGAGTCTGCAAGACAGTCAAATGCAAATGTCTTTCTGAATAAACAGATTTCAGTGTGCTTGAGGTATAGCATAACTAATGGAATCCAGCACACATCAGCAATTAATCACAGAGCTTTTCTTTTTCTGGTCCCCGACCTCCATATGCCATGATGGATAACTCATGTTGTGCCCATCTACAAGCCTATAAATCCACCTTATCAGCGAATTCTCGTTCACATCTACCTCTGTTTTTCTTCAGCTTTCTTTACTGTCATGTTTACAAATTCAATATATAAATCCGTGTTTGTTCTCCAACAGATGTCGGCTGTCTTTACTGATGTTGATGCAATTATACGCAAGCTGTTTGAAATGAACAATCCAAACACAGCGCAGGAAAACGATTTAGCACTAATGTGTACAAAGCTTCCCAGACGCAACTCATCATGGGACGTCTCTTAACTGAAATTTTTCAGTGCTGCAGTTAGAGACAGGCTGGTTATTTTCGAAATATATTCTGTTAAATTATAACTAACTTGCTTAAAAAGACCATATGATGCTATTAAAAGTGAACATTTTGTTGTTAGAATAGGTCAACCTGCATTAGTGTAGGAAAGTAATAAACATTCGAGTTCTATTATTGCTTCTATTATCAGACTGTGTGAAATGGTCTGGAGTCTGAAAAGCCCCTCCTTTAAAATGCCCTGAGTGCTCTGATTGGCCAGCTGACCTAGTGCATTTTGATTGGCTAAATACACTCACTGGCCACTTTATTAGGCACACCTTACAAGTACCAGGTTAGACCTCCATTTGCCTTCAGAACTGCCTTAATTGTATACTACTATTTGATATATTTATTTGTGATCGATATTGACTGGTTGATAGATTGATTTATTGGGTTTAGGCCAGTGGTTCGCTAGCCGATCTGTATGACACCCACCTTCTCCTGGATATGTAAAATGAGGATATTTTCTTCATGTACTGAAACGTACAACAAAACATACCCCAAGTAATTTATTTAAGATTTACAAAAATGAAAACAGCGCCCTCTAGTGGATTTTTTATCTGAAATGTGCAGTGAAATGTACTCGGAAACCGTACCCGGATAAAATGTAGCCTTAAGCACATATTTCTACTGAGCCTTGGCTGTACGTCTCCGTAAAAATTCCAAATGGATAAAACAAAATCTTACCCAATTATATTTCCTGTTTTGTTAAGAAAACAAACAAAAACCCTTCAGATTATACAAGTAAATGGATTGCGCGTTAAGTCAAAAAGTCAAACCCAGTACGCCAGCTCTCATTTAAACCCACGATGTTCACTCTCATTTGAATGGGTCACCTTAGCCAATAATTCCCTCTGATTTTCATCTGTCCTCACGACTGCAAACCGACCAAACCATGCAAAGACAGAGAAAGAGAGTGATAGAAAGGCGAGAGAACATGCAGATTCAAGGCACACAATCATCTATCTAACATCAGTGGCGCTGCATCACATTAGTGTCTTCCTGAGTCCCGTCTTATCTTTCGGAGAAGCCCAGCAGATGCATGTCGAGATCAGCACTTGCAGTTTACGGTCCAGCACGCGCTTTATCATTCCAGGAGGAAAATGTTGCATTCATCATCTCTGAATTGGCTCTCTTTTTATCAATCGGAGATGCTACAGATAGTGGTGTCAGAATGCAGGTGGTTGATTTTGAGACGGCTATGCACAGTGGTGCTTTTCTGCAGATCAGAGAGAAAAAGGCTGCAGTGTGCAAGCTTATTCAAATGCATAAACAACAGGCTGGAGCAGGGGAGAGAGCTTGTTGTCAAGTTTGGCATCTTTTTATTGTCAAAACAGAATGTTTAAATGTCAGATATTAAATGCTGGAAGTGATACAGATGCAGAATCCGGAATCCACTGAAACTCCAACTTTAGCCCTTGCCATGCATTTGGTTCTGAAGTAAGGGTATGAAACTGATCATGAAAATTACTATATATGTTTTTTATGTTATATGTGTATTATAACCATTATATATAATATATAATAATGAATTATAAAATAAAAATGATGATCAATAAAAAAGTACAAATAAATAAATGAAGTAAAAATAAATGAAAAAGCAAAAATATAAAAATATAAATAAATAAATGAATAATTTAATCAACTTATTTTTGTTCATTAAAAATATAAGGCATAGATAATATATTTTGTAATTTTTTTATACTGTAAAAGTGTCTGAAAGATATAACCAATAAACAAAAAGAATTACTTCATAAAAGTGTATCATTAATTGTATAAGATAGGTTTATGCAAGTAATGCCAAGTTCAGACTGCATGATTTTAGCGACAATTTTGACTGGTTTTGAAAAATTGCAAACAAATGCCTGAAATCACAGGCAAATTGGTAATCGTTTACACCAGTGGTGCTCAAAGTGGGGATCGGGACCCCCTGGGGGGTCGTGGGACAATGATAAGGGGTTGCTTGGTAATTTCCAAAAGTCTAATAAATTTAATTAAACTATTAGAATTGCCATATTTTATCCATAACCTTCAAATTATAAAAATAGTAGTTAATAGTTACATGAAAAAGATACAACATACAAATAAAAAGCCATCAAGTTTTTAATTTATTTTCATAGGATTGCGTGTTTACATTAGATTAACAACACCAATAGCGTCAGCTGCAGCAGATTGATTTTATAGCACAAGGTTAAACCTGACATTTTTATGGCAATCAAATACATTAAAAATAAATATAGGCCTCAACTGAACATTGATGATGATCATGGTGGTGGTCTCCAAAATTAAACCAAGAATAGACTTGTGCTGAAAACATTGTGCCCACCAGTATCATTAGGTGAGGTTAAAATTACATTAAACACATTAATAAATTACTATATAAATATAGCCTATGATTGTTAGACTTGCACTTTTTTGTGTTGTCAATATGCTTGTGTTTATATAGGCCTATTGTTGTGTGTGCAATATTTGTATGTTAAAAACAAGGCCTATTGTTGTATGTTAATAACCACCTTCGAGAAATATGGGGGGCGCGATGAGAATCGCAGATAAGTCGCCGACGCCCACGATTCAAGTGAAATGCGATTTTTGATTTGAAAAGTAACATCTGCGATTACCTACAGCCAATGAGAGAGCAGCATCCACTAGTATGGTTACCTGCAGGCTAGCGGGAGGTTGGGGGAGAAGTTAAAAGCGTTTCTTCTAAGTCTATTTGGACCCAAATTCCCTTCAAAGGCCAGGTAAGCAAAATAAGTACATTTTCTCCCCCACTACAGGCTTCTTTCTCATTATGTAGTTAATAACGGTTAATAATAATAATAATAATAATAATTATAACTTCAACTGATAATCGTTTTGAATAATCATGATTACAATTATTACAAAAATATTAACAGATTAGAGCTTTCATACCGCATGCAGAAGCAGCGCAACAGCACGAGGCAGTCGCTGTATTTTTGGTGCTCGGTCTATTTTTGCCGTGCTGCTCACGCTCAATTAAAGTGACAGTGCATTGATAATGACCAAAAACAGCAATTTTACCCATTAAATGCATCCATAATATCCACAGATTTTTATATAGGCCTGAACTACAAAACAAAATTTTAGTATTAGTTTTGCTTAAGTTGCACACTAGTTTGATCATGTATAAATATAATTATAACTATATTGTATTCAATGGTGTAAAGTAACTTATTACAAATAATCAAATTACTATAAGTAGTTTTTCTCAGGAATTGTAATTTACTAAGTAGTTTTAAAAATGTGTATTTTTACTTTTCCTTGATTATATTTTTAGTGCAGTATCTGTACTTTTACTCCACTATTTTTCTTCAACATGCAGTAACTACTTTATTTTTCTTGTCCATGGCGATTAGTGATTACTGTAGAAGGTAAAGCGATTCATAATGAACTACCTCAAGACATGTGCACTTTATAATTGCAGCAAACTGTTTAGAAGTATTAAAAGTGTCCAAGAAGATGTTTAAAATCTTTACGCGCATTGACCCAGAGACTGTTTAGTTGCATGTCACTGATGGGAAAAGGACAGATGTTTACTGTATGATGACCGAAATGGCCTTAAACACCCAGCAGGCACACGAAATCAACCTGATGTCATGATGACGTTGAACTCTAACATCATGGAGACTTTGCATTTTGTTTGGAAATGAAAATCGGGTTGACGTCAGAACTCAACGTCAGGCTAACATTAATATCCAATGTCCAACCTAAAACCAACCAAATATCAACGTCTAATGATGTTACAGCTTGACATTGTGTGAAAGTTGCCCCTATGACATCGATCAGACATTGAATTTTGGTTGCCGTACCTGACGAATAAATATCAGTATTTGACGTCATATATGACGTTGGTTTAAGATGTTGGCTCAATGTTGTATTTTGGTCACTTTCTAACAACCTAAAATCAACCAAATATCAATGTCATTTGATGTTATTATTGGACATCAAAATATTGTTGTCCTTAGATGCTGGCTTGATGTTTAATCTTGGTCACCTGACATTACAACCTAATTCTAACCTAATATTAATGTCTCATGAAGTTGTGTGCCTTCTGGGCAACAACTAAATGCACTACAGAATGTTACGTTTACACACACACATGCACAAACTACATGCAAACATATCAGCTTTTGAAAGCGTAATACTAACTACTCACTACTCTTGAGTACTTTTAAAAGGGCTACTTTTTACTCATACTTTGAGTAATATTTACAACAGATACTTTTACTCTACTTGCACTACATTTTTATGCAAGTAATGGTACTTTTACTTGAGTAAGACTTTTCAGTACTCTTTCCACCTTTTATTGTATTATAACTATAGGCCTACATCATCCAGACAATCAAAAACAAAATGACATGATATCACAGGTGATTGTCTTCTGACCGAGTGCACCTGAAAATACATGAATGACACTCCTCATAGAGCGTGAGAAGCATACAGTTCTTCAGGATCTACAGGGTGGGCCATTTATATGGATACACCTTAATACAATGGGAATGGTTTCCTAAATTCCAGCATCTTCACATTGGCTTTAGTCTTGACTAGTGCGGTTGGATGACTTTTGTCCTGGGAGCACTGAACAAATGTGGCGACGCTATTGATGCATGCTCAGGGTCCGTATGCAATATCTAGTGTATATATCTATGATAATATGGTAACATTTGCCAGATTTTTTTACACATTAGAACATTGAGAAGACCAAGATTAGACGCAATTCGATTTCTTTTTATAATTGTGTAAATGTAGTTTAGATTGTGTTATCTTTCTGCAAAACTCAAGGAACAAACACTGCATGGAGTTGAATGTGATTATTTTAATGAAACTGAATGAAAGGATCTATATTACACATTAATGTCATTCTCCGCCTGTATGTGTTTCTGGGGAAAATAGAAAAAGCCAGATTAAGCTGCTCTCCTTCTCTCTGGATACTAGAAAATTTCAGCATGAGCAAATGAGAATTTCAGCGCTTTCATTTATCTGTAACTTTATAGAACAAAAAGAGAGACACAGATTAGTTTGTATGAAGTTGGTCTGTACTTTAATGTGGCATTTATAAATAATTAGCTTCTGAAATATCCAAAGTTAAAACGCAAAAACAATTAAATAGTTGTTTACTATGTTACTTTAATGTTCTGTGTTTACGTTCATTCATCCTCTTTTCTTGGTTCTGGAAATATAAAAGTCCTTTTCATTCAGGACATCTTGAATGTGTTAATTAAATGAGGAGATTTAAATAAGACTGCGCTAATAACAGGATTAGTGATTTGAGCGTTTTCCAATAAGACGGTTAAATTAATTCTGCTATTTTACGGCATCCCTGGTGATGTGAATTTTTTATCAGTTAGCATTCACAGGATTTTTTTTGGAGGGGGGGGGGGTATGTAGTTCAAATAATTGTCATGTATTAAGACATAATTGTCTGTTTCCATGGCAACACCTGGCAGATCTGTCATGATGGCTCCTCATATTTTTATTTTTTAATAGTTTCCTGCCAAAATGAGAATGAAAATATGTTTTTCTTTTAGTTTACATTTTGCATGTTATGAATGTTTGAGTGTCCTTTTTAGCATCAGATATGTAGTATTATTCTGCAGTTTGTTTTTATTTTCTCTCTCTCTTTCTTTGGTTTATTTTGAGAACACATTTATTTGTTTATTTTTTAAAAAAGTGAAAGATAGGCATTCTTTTGAGGCATCATGTAAGATGTGGCATTGGTTTTAGCTCTCTGTGGCATGCAAAGAAGGCAAAACTAAAAAGTCTTGCATCCTAATGCAATGCCTTTTGTTGTGTGCCAGTACAACCTACTACACCAAACAAATTGTGATTTTTGTGAATGGAATCGTGACACTTTGCAGTCTGAACCTAGTGTAAAGATCGACAAACTTAAGGCATAGTTCACCCAATTCCATTTCAAGTGAAAATAAAATGAGTTTCTTTCACCTGTCAAACACAAAAGAAGATATTTTGAAAAACGTTGGAAACAGTTAACTATAGACAGATTGGTCAAGCAGGTTTTTGACAAGTGAAGGGTGAATAAACGATGGTAAGATTTTAAGTTTTGAATGAACTACCCCTTTAAATGTCCTCAAGTAGTGAGTTCTATTTGAGGGACCTTTGTATTTAAGGTTAAACTAATTATTTCTCACATAATGCATTTGGCTCTACGATCTAGGCGCAAAGTCTAAAGCGCATTGTGCAAAAGCATTAAATGGCCACGAACCCCCCCTGTCTCAGCAGGGTGTTTTCACACCTCTAGTTTGAAAAAAGTCAGGAGAGTGGGTGTGTCCAGCCCTGTTTAGGTGGGAGTGTCGGGGGAGGAAAAGAGGGAAGGTTTTGCATAAAAACTGGTGTTTCCGTTTGGCCACATGCTGATTTTTACAGGGGCAAAACAAACACACCGACGCAGGGGAGAAAGACAGTGACTGTGTTTACATGGACATCAGTAATCCAATTATTAGCCAAATTATTAATTTGTCCACTTCAACTGCAGTTTAGCACTTTAACTTTCATTCAGGAACATTTCATGCATGCCCCCCTATGACAAACGAGATATTGGATACAAGGAACTGCTGAAAGAGTGTAGTTTTAATGGAGTTTGATACAGCACAATGAATGGGAGAAAAAAAAACAATTTCTCTGTAATTTAGATGCACTCGGTAGGTAGCGTCAGAAAGCCATGTGTGTATAGACTATCCTGTCATAAAATGCGGCGAAAATTCTACACGACGGTAATAGCTTGATTGTGGTGTTTACATTCGGAGAGCAACATTTACAGCGGATCTTTCAGTCTATAATATTGTACTATAATATTGCAGTATTATTAATGTACTGTAAACTTAGTAACTAAATCATTTTGACTAAGGTATTTTTAAAAAAACTGAAAGAGCACTGCTGACAACACGAGCTAACTTTGGCATCTGAATAAACAAACAAATAACACTGATCACACACTTACCAAATCTGTAGTGACAGGACAATCAACACGAACTGGAGCCGTGTCTTTTTTAAAAAAAGACGAGCAGCAAATCCAGATTTCACTATTTTCAGATATGAAAAGCTCTTGGGTAAAAATGTTCCTTACAAATATATTTTAGTCACGTATTAAGACCACTGTAATCCATATGCGAGTCCAGCTGCGCTCTCATAGAGGAGAAATGAAAAAAACAAAGCATTTTCTAAATATTGTCTTTTTTGAAGAAATAGGTTTTAAACAAGTGAAGTGTGGATAAATGATGGCAGACGTTTCGTTTTAGAGTGAACTATCCCTTTAACTCTATATTGGGTCCCATTTCTTGGACTTTTCTAAAGTGCAGCACAAGTGAATTGAATGTCTGATACTTTTTGTTGGCTGTCTTTATAAAATTGTATGCAGCAATTCGTTCAACCCCATTAACATGCAATGAGGCAAAAAATGCACGTCTGTTAATTATGTTAATAATTACACCACATGCACTTCATGCTAGGATTCATTCCAAAGAGACCAAATATTTCTCTTAAAATAAATGTCAATGAGGTTTATAGCTATGAGCGTACAATTGGTATTATGCAAATCAGGTAACAGCAGAAGCATGTCGTTAAAATCTCTTATAATGTGTTGAGGAGGGGGGAAAAGCCTCCACAGCCATCTTTAGCACGCTATAACCTTTTACGAAAAAGGCAAATATCAAAACTAAAATTAACATCACAGAACTGAACATTTTAAGAAAGATTTGATGGATTTTATTATAAAACAAAATGTAAAAACCTGACCATTAAATGTGGAATATATATATAAATTATTTTCTTTCTATTATTTCAGAATCTGCAAATGCACTGGGATCATATCTAAGTTAACAGAAAAAGACCTGAAGTCTAAAGATATGAGCTACAGTAAGCAGCATTTCTGGAAGCAAAAAAATCCTGATAATGTCAATACAGAGCAAAATCTCTGAGTAATGTTTCTAGAACGTTGTGTTTTTATGTTTAACTATTAAACTCAGTTAATCATATTTCTATTCCAGCTGTTTTAACTTAAAGGTGCTGTATATGTACATTTTTAACTCTTCTAAAGCATAAAACACCATAATATGTTTTCAGATATTTAAGAAACATGCTAAGTGAACATTCTTGTTTATCTGAAAAACAATGCCTACCTAAGTCAGTTATTCTGCTTTGAAAATGTTATGTGCCGGAACTTTGTTCCAATGCCAGATTAGCAAATCTTATTTCAGCAACCCGGGTTGCCTTGGTGGAAAACAGCATAGTTTATTTATTTAGTCAGGGAGGCTCTCAAAGTGTGTGTCCGTGACTGAAATGCAACCTTTGGTGGACAGTAGCAGACTCTGAAATGAGACACAGATTCAGAGTTCCACATGAGGTGGTTATTATTAACAAATAATATAAATATTACAAACGTAAATATTAGGTGAGCAGGTTACATTGTAAACCCATGTCCTAACAACATCTTACATGATAATCTAAGTGATAAGCAATTTGGCTGTTTGCACCAGACAAAACACGACAGAAATTTAAATATAGCCATTCAGAGGCAAAGAAAAGTGCACTTACTGAAGTTTACAATCTAATACATACATTTTAAACCTCTTTAACATTATTAAATGTACCTGCTGAATCACTGATGTTTATTGGCCTGCACTGAGTGACTTTAGACTCAATAATCAGGCACATTCATGTCAATCTGGCAACCTGCACTTGCGTGGACTCATTAGAGGTGAGCCAATTGAAAATGTCTTTTGATCTAGGAGTGCAATACCTAGTTCAACCACTGGGTGTCAAACTTACATACTGCAAAAAATGCAAGTCAACCAGTAATTTTTTAACTTTGGAACAAAGTGGCATTCATTCATTCATTTTCTTGTTGGCTTACTCCCTTTATTAATCTGGGGTCGCCACAGCGGAATGAACCGCCAACTTATCCAGCACGATTTTATGCAGCGGATTCCCTTCCAGCCGCAACCCATTTCTGGGAAAACAAAGTGGCATGTGCACTGTAAAAAAATGCAAGGTTCCACACAATTCATTCACATTGTCCCAACACGTTAACTTAAATTTAAGAAGATTAAAGATAAAACAATTAAGTTATCCCCCCAAAAAATTCTCTAGAATTGTGTTGTTTCAGTTCATATTAAATAAGTAGTTTGAACAAGGAGTAATTTTTTTGGAGTGTGACTGTATACTGTTTGCGTCACAACACTGTAAATGATAAAGAATACTTTATAATTACCTATAATTACTAAGCAGATCAGTTCACGGATGAAATATGGTATTCAGACAAGGTATGCTGGTCATTTATCATTGAAGCTGTGTGTATGAGGAAACTTTGTTTTCTTTCAACCATTTTTTTCCTGTTCTAATTAAAATATATATTATTTATGTGACAAATGGCCACACTCTCTGTCATTTCACTGTTACGCTGAAACATTTTCCTGTATCGCTATACCATGTATCATTTTCCATTTCCATTTGTAGCGTGTGTGCCATTTCTGAACAACCTGTCAGAAAAGTTTAGTGGCTGAGAATGAGCTTTTTACAGTGTCTGCTATAATTTTAATGTAAATGCGTAACAATCTTATTGCCGCATTTGATCGTCATGATAACATAATATATGCTTTCAGTGATTTCCTCAAGACAAATACCAAAAAACAACACAACTGGAATAACTACAAAAGTCGCAATGGTCTGATCTCATATGAAGCAAAAGATTGCGGTGACATATGATGATGTGTGCAGGAGCTTTAGTGCTGTTCCAATTCTTAGGGGTAAATTTTAAAGCCCTTCACCTTCACACTTGGTGAAGTTTTTTCCTCGCCGCTGTCGCCACTGGCTTGCATGGTTCGGGATCTGTAGAGCTGCGCATCGATGGAATTGCTCCTCAGTGTTTGGACTCTCAGTAGTGATTATTAAACCACACTGAACTGAGCTAAACTAAACTAAACTGAACTTAAACACTGAAAACTGAACTGACACTTTTCAATTCACTATAAACTTCCATGTGAAGCTGCTTTGACACAATCTACATTGTATAAGCGCTATACAAATAAAGATGAATTGAATTGAATTGAACACTTGTTTTTAAGGGCCAAGGGGAAGGGGTAGGGGTACAAAAATAGAATTGGGATTGGGCCTTAGAGTGAGTTCAAAGCATGCCTGAGCCCGAAACTGAAGACGAGACGTGACTTTTAAGGTACTGTTTCATATGGATTTATTAATCATTTTTACTGTTCAATGAATGCAAATTGTCATAGTTTATTAGAGACGCAAACCCTTCGCTGCACGTCAGCGGCACCTTCAGCAAACTTCCTAATACCTGCAGCACGAGGACTTTTATAATTGTTTATAAGCGTCAAAAGTGGCTGATCTGTCCAGCAAAATATTTGACTACGACTAAAATGATACAACTAAAGAAATCTCCACTGTGCTGAGCGAGAGCGCTTCTGTTCTATTAAACTGAACAGTTGCATCATCAATGACGTAAGCGTGCTCCGGCTCTGATGCAATGTGAGTGCAGGCCGTCGGGGGAGAGGAGAGGGGGGACAAGCGTGCTTCGGCACGGTTCAAGGCAACTGTACATAGTGTGAATACACCCTAACATGTCGGTGCTCATCATTCATCGATTAAATAAAATTTTCATTGTTAGGCAGTATAAACAATTAAATACATGTTGTTACACCAATTTAAGAATCAGATTTTTTTTTTACTTTGTCAATATTTCCAAAAAGGGAGATAAACAAACAAATAAATAAACAAATAAGTAAATAAATAAATAAATCAATCAATAAATAAATATATAGTGGTCAACATTTGAAGTGGATCAAAACCTTTCATCAAAAAGTAAAATATGTAAAAACTTACAAATACAAAAACAACATTCATTCTTTGACAATTTTGAAAATGTGTCTTTGATCTACTTCAAATATTGATTATATACAGTATAAGCATTTAAAAAACTGTGAAAGGGTTAAACTACAAAAAAAAATACTCAAAGCAACTTTGAGAATAATGATCCCCATATGACACAGCAAAAGGGGTATAACAGTTGATGCTGAAAACACTGAAATAATGAAATGACAGTCTAAAGTCCCGATCTGAACCACAATATAATGTAGCAAAATATTAGCTACCGTGTTTGAACTTTAAATTCTATTTAATCAATTTATTTCAGAAATGTATCAGAAATGATACATCTAGTAATAATAATACATGACATTTTTATGAGTGGGATGTGTTGGTGTACAAGATTATAATGTGAAATCTATACGTTTAGTATTATCAGCAAGAAACGTTTTTATAGTGTTGACAACTTAATTTTTTTTATTCAGCTAGGTATTTCCTGATTTTTTTTATTACAATTACAGGTTTTAATTGATGCTTGTTAAAACCAAAACACTGAAGTTTATAAATATTGAAATCACCGTTTCATGCAACTTAAAACTGAAAATTAAAATTGCAGCATTTCCATTGTGTAACCATTAGGTGGCGACAACTGACCATCAAAATTGTGTCACTGAATACTTCTTCAAAAATGATACATTTAGTAATAATACATGAAGTTTTTATTGAATTATTCATTAGAAAATGAGGCTAAAAATAAATAAGATGTGTTGTACAAGATTATAATGTGAAATCTGTACATTTGGCATTATCAGCAAGATAATTGTTCACAGTATTGAACATTCTATTAATTTTTATTTTTATTCAGCTGGTTATTTCCTGATTTTTATAACAATTACAGGTTTATATTTATGTTTGTCAAAAACAAAACTTTCTTCCAGTATGCTACTGTTGTAATAAATGGAAAGCAATTTACATTTGTCTCTCCTACCCTTTGTGTTGATCCTAAAAATGGTCCGATCCGAGACTCAAATTCATAATGTGATCCAAACCATAAGATTTGTTTTCCGTTACACTACTAACGAGTAATATGTCATGTAGTGCAGCTTAGAAATAACTTTCACAAACTGACAAGTCTGATTCCAGTCCTCCTACTACCTTTAAGCAGGCCGCTACTTTCCCATAAATCAAAAAGGCTATTTTTCTTGGTCACATTCACATAAGCACCACAAAATGCTGAGTACACAAGCAAGTTCACTCCACTTTGGATGAGAGCCAGTAAAATCATGCCATCTTATTTCAAAAGAAGCACTGCTGTTTCCAGAAGCAAAGAGTTGCATTGTGGGTGACAGCTGAATGGTGATGCACTGCGGCTGTGTTTTAAGTATGTTTTGTCTTGTGTGTTTGCTGTGGACTCATTCCTGCTGACGCATCATTAGCTGGATTTACCCGTGGGCTGCTCTTATAAAAGGTTAACCAAAGGTCAGCTTGAACTTCATCTTACCTTTTCTCTCTCATTCTTATTCTCTTCTTGCTTGCTTCATCTTTTCTCCTTTCGTCATTGCACCATCTCTTCATTTCCACAGCATATTCTGATTAGGAAGAGAATAGATTATTTTAGGGCTGCAACAACGAATTGATAAAATCGATGAAAATCACTTACTAAAAGTGTTAGCAACGAATTTCATAATCAATTCATTGTGTCGCGCGACACGGGAATGTTTGATTATTAAAAAAAAAACACTTTAGTTCAGAGCGGAGCGAACATGGTCACTCTCGCGCACTGATACATAGTTCGGCACCTCATAGACAGGGATGAGGAGGAAGGGAGTTCAACAGCAGGGTAAATCACTACAGAATCCTACTTTTGTTTTGAAGTGAGGACCGTAAAGTCCTTGGTTCTGGAGTTTTTACTCTTTATCCAGCTTGACAAGCATGACAAGTTAACGTTAGCTCGTTTACCCTAAGAGCGACAACTGAAAAATTCAAACAGCTTTGACGCGTTGGCTGGAACTGAGCCAGAGAAAGACACATCATCACAATTATGCATGTTTTTGACATGTAAATACACACAAGTACTAGTAAATCAATAGATTTAGAGTTTGTAAAACACACAAGGAAGTCTAACAATCCATTCAAATATAATTTGCCCATGTGTTTTATTTATATCAGATACACATAATAAAAGTAACTATAAAGTTGAATCTATTCTTCTCTAAATTCACCAGTCACTTACTTGCATGTATTTTAGGAGTAACTGGTGAATTTACGTGCTGAATCCTGCATTTTCTACTTTAATGAATGAGGCAAACGCGCGGCTGCAAGTAAACATGGCGGCGCCCATCTCACGTTATGACGTTTATGTGAATTGGAATATCAGGTAGCTGATGACATTATGAGCAAGCGTGTGAATATGTGGAATTGAAACAGAAAAAACTAAATAAAAGGGACACATCTGTCTTACAGCGCTATTGTGGCTGCAGTGTGTCACGTGACAAACATGACGCGACGACACAGAAACATTAAGGGTGAATGTTCTAAAATAATGAGTATAATGACTCCTGATTCCAGAATATTTTAAACCCACCAGCAAAAGAGTTAACAACAAAAGTAAAGCAGCGGTGGTAGAGTTACTTTGCAAGACGAAAGACAAGTTTTTATTCACTCGCCTTGTTTTGATCAGTGATTTTTCTATCTGTTGTCATGTATAGCTGCACTGCAAAAAAGCTTTTCTTACTTAGTCATTTTGTCTCATTAAATCAAGAACAGACAAGAAAAATGGCATGAGAAAATGAAGAGACGCTTAACTTCTGTTTGAGATTATATCTTATTAAAATTATTTTTTCGTACCCCATTGGCAAATAATTTAGCTTGTTTTAAGCAAATAATCACATATTTTGAGGTGTTTTTTTTTTTTAGAAAACAACACATAATTTCTTATGCTACTTCATTAGTCTAGTATGTATCTTGGTTTAAGAATTTTTTAGATATTTAGATCGAAAACAGGACAAAACTACAATGTTTTTTTTATTTTATTGTTATTATTATTAGTATTATTATTATTATTATAACAGCTCAGTGATTAGCTTTTTTAGAATAAAGGGTTGGAAAGGAATACTTTTTTGTTTGGTTTTTTATCTCATTAATCAAATTAATAATCAACAGATTAATCAATTAAAATAATCGTTAG
Source organism: Danio tinwini (assembly GCA_903798205.1). NCBI lineage: Eukaryota > Metazoa > Chordata > Actinopteri > Cypriniformes > Danionidae > Danio > Danio tinwini. The sequence goes on from CAIGQZ010032997.1 coordinate 6,621,159, forward strand.
TTGAAGCCCTAGATTTTTTTTGTGGTCTAAAACCAGTTCACAGTCCAAACAGACTTTCTGACCTTACTCATCATGTTTCTGTTTTTTTCCCAATGCATGACGAAGCTGAGAATAGTTTGTTGTTCTGACCTTTTCTATTCATATCATCAATAATTCAGTATAATGTTCAGAGCATAGATTTCTCTCTGGTGGAGCAAATTCATCAGGTTGTTTAAAATCATTAAATCTTAACAATGATACATTTTGCAAAAGCACAATAAAGTGGTTTAAGTCATCATGGGAGGTTGGTATTATGATGCTATGTACACCTAATTATTTTTTGGTTGTAATAAATTTAACTTTAAAAAAATAAATAAATAAATATTAGGATGACATGGTGATTTAATGGTTAGTACTGTCACCTCAAAGCAAGAAGTTCGAGTCCTGGCTGGGTCAGTTGGCATTTCTGTTTGGAGTTTGCATGTTCTCCCTGTGTTGGTGTGGGTTTCCACCGAGTGCTTAGTTTCCTCAACAGTCCAAACACATGCGCTATAGGTGAATTAGGTAAACAAAATTGGCCATAGTGTATGTGTGAATGAGAGTGTATGGATGTTTCGCAGTACTGGGTTGCAGCTCTAAGGGCATCTATTGTGTAAAACATATGCTGGATAAGTTGGCGGTTCATTCCGCTGTGGTGTCCCCTGATAAATAAAGGGACTAAGCCAAAGGAAAATGAATGACTGAATGAATGAATATTCAACTCTTGAATATAAACTCTTGTATTTTATTTTACAAACTGACAACTACTAAGAGCTCTTTTAGTACAAGTGCAAGAAGATAATTGCAAGACAAGGTGTCTGTATTGAATTAAATTTATAAAATATGAGCAAACCATTTTTATCTTTTATCTATATAAACTGTCTTATGTCTATGACCATGACTGCGTCTGAAATCGCCTACTACTTAGTAGGTCCTGCATTTGAATTTAAGATAGTGTAGCGTCTGTTTAGCGTCTATCCGATGCGCACTTCAGAATCTCGCCGAAGTAGTTGGTCATACTTCTCACATTATTCATTATTACATTAATCATCATTCATCATCAGTTTTTCGAATTCTAAACTTTTAATTCAGACATACTACTCAGCTCTCATACTGTTTTTAGCGTACTGTATAGTATGGAAGTATGCAATTTTGAACACAGCTTCAGTCTTTTTGTTCTTGAGGGATTTATTATTATTATTATTTTTTGTTAGCAGAGTTGGGTGTAATGTGTTACTCTCTGCTAACAAACAACAAATAACAAAAATAAATAAATGCCTATTCTAATTACATTTTCAGGGGAACACAGTAATGTAACAAATTTCATTTTGAGATTGTGTAATTTACTAAAGTCAATGTAATTGCATTATTTATATTACAAATATAGTTTTTAGAAGAAAAAAAATGCTTCTTTTAAATCACGTTTTCTGCTGCAACTTCAGTTATTAAGCATTTTTAATCATTTTAGTTATTAAGCAATTTTAAATTGCTGGAGAACGTGAGCTGAAATGGTTGCTGTCGAGAGTGGTTGCTTCTTCAACTTTGATTTCACTGAGCATAAAAAAAATATATTGCTGTGAAATGGAGTCTATGTTCAGTCTCTAAAAAACTTTCGTCTACTTTTAACTCGACCCGAAACTTGTTCAAGCATCTGAACAGAAAGCATTCTACGACAACACTCGTCACCATGGAGGACCACAGAGGATTGAGAGTGAAATATCTTCTAAATGTGAGAAGAAGTGTAGCTGCTTATGGGGCCGTTCACATATCGCGTCTTTTGCACGCGTTCGCATTTAACTTGTGCACCCAGTTGAAAACCGTGAGTCACTTGACAAAAACTGACCAATCAGCTTCATACTTTGTATGGAATATACACATTTCTGTAGAATAATTACTTCAGACAAACACAGCACACCAAACACTGCATTTGCAACAAGTGAATGATGAGAGAACTTTAAGTTTTGGGTGAACTCTTTAAGTCTTTTGAATATGTCAAGCTGCTGTGATCAACCCATTGTACAGTAATGTTTCTTAGTGAATATTAAATTACTGAAAGAGCTGCAGTTTATTCTGTATTTTTATAGGTAAATTGTATGCGTTTTAAAAGTAACTTCAAAGTGCATAATAACGATTTAAATCGATTTTAAAAAGTGCGTTAAACAATTAAAAATATATATTTTATAGTTTTAAAGTTTGGCTGCATAAGGGGCAGATCACTGAACACGTTTTTTGTGTTGAGAAGGGCATTTTTAAAAATGGTTTATTAACTGGTTTGCGCGCTGCTTATGTGCCCTGCACACCTCACGTTATGCTGTTGCGCGCTGTGCGCTCGCGGTTGAAATAAAACTCAACCCTGAGCAGAATAGTGCGTTACGTCAGTCGCGTCTTTTTCATTCTTTAATCAAATTAAAGCACAGCAAAGTTTCTGTTTAGGTGCCTGCAGTATTTATGTTGTCAGGACGACAGCTATTTTGTAATGATGGAGGAGAAACTTGTGGTCGCAGTTTCAAGCTAGCAAAGGCAGTATGGTGCAGTGTGCCTTGCATTTTTGGAATGGAAAAGCGCGTTTGCTGTGATCAGCCTCTAATGTGCACTAAATATTTGTTAACTTGCGGGATGGTAACACGTGCAACCACACGTGCCTACAGACGTACTTTGTTAAAGAAGCAAAATGAAAGAAGAATATTTCTAGTCACAGTTTGACAGACGAGTTGACACGAATCAGCGCTGATGCTGATTGGGAATGAGACGGAGGAAATAAGTCATTATGACATAATCTTTAAACTAATGACTTCTATTATAATGTTAAAAGGGGTTTTGTGACATAATAACAACGAAGCATTAATCAAATGCATATTTCAGTGGAGCGATCGATTTAATAGCCTGATATTTTTATATGACGGACGAAAAAAACATGATTGGAAAAATAAGCTAATGCCGGTTCTTAAAAAAAGATTCAGTCAGTGTTTTCGTTTTGTAATCTAAATTGGTCATTTAGGTGAAAAATATCTAGGACAGGCCTGTTTATTTTATTATTATTATTTAGTTTATTCTTTTTTTCTATGCTGTAACACTGCAGGTGCGTGAAGATGTTCTGTCATGTTCTGTATGCTGCTGTTCACATGTTAAAATAAATCAGTATTTTAAAATATTTAATTTGTCACAAAATAGAAACCTCAATTATTATATTTTTAATAATATTTTAATATTTATCTGTTATCGGTTAATGGTTAATATTCAGTTAATGAGCTGCGGTTGTCGGTTGGTAAAATAAACTGAAATGAGCATCCCTAGCATGAAGTAATTAGTAATGTAATCAGATAACAAGTTTCCAGTAGTAATCAGAAATTTGTATTCGATTACTTTTTTTAAGTTGCTTACCCAACACTGTTTGTTAGTGTAACAGGACCAAGAAGTCATTATAAAATCGTCAACAACCTGCAAAGACCATGTGATGCTCCAGCTGAGATTACTGCTCTTTAATATTTGATAATTGTATAAATTTCTTGATGTGGTAAAACCGTAAGTTGCAAAGAAACCTTTATTGCAAGATGTTGTGAATAGATGTAATTAATTTACTAGTCAAGCTCACGGTTTGATACAAGTTGGCAGTTTATAGTCTTTAAAAGAGAGTAAACATGTTAGTCACATTTTTAAGTCAGATAATTGCTTTTAAAAAAGACAACAGATTTACTTTTTTACATTTTCTGCCGAAAAAAATAAATAAAACAGGGATAATTTAATGCATGGGAGAGAAATGCAAAGTTATATTACACTATTTTATTTATGCTGGAAAACCCCTTTTCATCTTAATCCACCAACTTGACATTCACAAAAAAACATATGACGTAACAGACTCTGCTATCCACTTTATTGCACAAAGTCCTTTTAGGTTTCATCAGCGACAAATAATAGTCTAGACACTCCTTCAGATAACAAACCATAGAAATCCTTCCGTACTCGTCTTTCCACACACACTAAACACTAAACATTTTAAAATCCAGCTACTAAAGCATTTCAGCAGCGACACTCTGGTGTGTCGGTAAAATGTTGCTTGAACTAAAAATGTGCCTTGGATAATTTTAAATCTATGTTTAATACACAAATAAACTGGAAGTGAGCATAAGTCTCTCAAAAATAGGAAAAAAGCAATTGGGAGAAAAAGTGACTAAAATAGTGAAACAGCAACATAATCTGATATTTATCCAACAGCATATAAAACTCAGCAGTGATGGGAACAGGTATTACAAATATTACAAGAATATGAAGACAATGCATCATAATCTGAAACCAGACGTTTTATAAAGAGGAGAAAATATAGTTTTACCAGCAAACACAGCTGCTTTGGAAGAATTGGGCCTTGTTGTGGATACTGCCTCCTCAGTTTTCTTAGTCAGCATACATTTAGGGGTCCTGAAGGTACTAAGTTTGACCCTCTGAAGTAAGAGCTAAATTAGCTTCACTTAAAACCATTTCTATAACTAAACTTGTAAATTGTAACTTCTTCTTCTTTTTGGCTTAATGGCGGGTGACAAACCAGCTTATGGTGCATTACCGCCACCTACTGTGTTGGAGTGTGAGACCTCAATGAGTGGAAGGATAACTCTACATAAAAAATAAAAAATAACCCTTCTAATTAAATCCTGTTAATTAAACCTGTGTTCCTCAAACATTTTAAAAGAAAATCATATATCTTTGGCTGTTTCTGGGCATTTTGAGGATTTCTGTAATTATTAGGTCAGTAACGTCCAGATCTTTTAACTTTTTTTCAAACTGGTTTCTCTCTATTCTATATGCTGTGCACTTAAATAATACATGTTCAATGGTTTCTATTTTATCACAATGTAAATTGTAACGACAGTCATGAACAAATTTAAAGGTAAATTACCGCCAGATACTGGACCGGAGTGTGAACTGACAAAGAACACAGAAAACTGTGGGACTTAAAGGGATAGTTCACACAAAAATTACAATTCTGTTGTCATCATTTATTCCCCCTTGACTTGTTCCAAACCTTTTCGAGTTTCCATCTTCTGTTGAACACAAACTGAAGAATGTTGAAAACTGATGGATGAAGGAAATCCTTGAAAACTGGCTATCCAGTTTTTTGAAGACAATAACAGCCCACATAGCAAATGTTTTCTGGCCCAGCTCCGGGCCACACAATAAGTTTTCCCTCAGCCCAAGTACCGCAAAGAATGACGGTCCTGAAGTGGCCCATAAGTGGATTAAAGACAAGGGCCACACATGGGCCATAACCGGCCCAAATCTCAGCCAATTTATCACCCTTAACTGGCCCTGAACTGGGACAAAACAGGTTTATTATTGGTACCGATTCTCAGCAATAAGTTCCCACATAGCAAATGCTTCCTGGCCCAGCTCCGGTCCACTTAATAACTCTTCTCTTGGCCCAAGTACAGCAAAGAATGACGGTATTAAAGTGGCCCATAACTGGATTAAAGACAAGGGCCACACATGGGCCATAACCAGCCCGAATCTCTGCCAATTTATTACCCTTAACTGGCCCTGAACTGGGCCAAAACGGGTTTATTATTGGTATCAATTCTCAGCTATAAGTTAACCATTTCAACACCACCCTTTAACCAGAAACCCAAAAAACTGAGCCATAACCCAGCCTACTGTTACCTAAACAATATTAACAATCACTACACTGATCTGGGCCACACATCTCCCATCCACAATTGGCCCAAATGTAGTTTGCCGTCATGCATGCAGTGCCATCATTGCCATGCATGGCCCACATTTGGCTGACATTATGCATGCCAGTGCCGTCAACACGCCAGCAGTGCCATAACGAGGCCACATTTGGGCCAAGTCCGTTTGCTATGTGGGAGTGATGACATGTACCTTTTCAGACCTTTTCTTTTATTATATATAGGTGGCGCAGTTCCTGGTGGCGCAGTTGCTGGTTAGAGCCTTGACTGGGACGGTTGCATGTTCTCCCCATGTTCACGTGGGTTTCCCCCACAAGTCCAAAAAACATGTGGTATAGGTAAATCGGGTAAGCTAAATTTGTCCGTGTTGAGTGTGAATGAGTGTGTATGGATGTTTCCCAGTGATGGGTTGCAGCTGGAAGGGCATCCGCTGCGTAAAACATATGCTGCATAAGCTGGCGGTTCATTCCGCTGTGGCGACCCCTGAATAACAGTTCTGTCTTGTTCTTGAATCTGTTTGGCTGGTAGCCGTGCGATATTATGCCAGTATCAACAGTCATTCCTCCTCTTTACCACAATAATTTGATTCTTATTGCCTAAGGTCTGTTAAAAGTTTGCCATTCGTCGTCGCAGCTCTGGCCTCTCTTGCCATCTCATACAGTGAACTCATGGTGACCTATTCGCCTGGGCGTTCGTTTTTCTCCAAAGGGACCTGACATTTCTCTGACATTTGATCAGCCTTTCCTGTGTCACTAGCGGACTAGTGCTCATCCAATCACAGCGGCTCTAACAGTGAGTGATCCAGCTGAATGACATATCTGTATGGAGCAGACCGTCGTCCAAATAGCATAAAAACAGAAGCAAACTTTCACGCTCTTTCTGACCTTCAGATAATCACACGTTCTATAAAAATAACAGTGTCTTCGGAAAAGTTCCTATCTTGTACTTTGGACTGTGAACATCCTACACAAAAACTGTCCAGTAGTTAGAATTGCACTCTACACTTACAAAATCATTATAAACCCTGAATGCATACTCTTTTTAAGACTTTGTTTGGATATTATATCAACGTGCAGTTCTGTTCATGTTTATCCAACCCTGAATCCTGTGAATTTTATTTTCTTTTTCAAATATTTCTTAACAGTACTTCCTATAATATTTTTTCTTCTGGAGAAAGTCTGATTTGTTATATTTTGGCTATAAAAGCAGTTTTTAATTTTAAATCAAAATTTTAAGCCATTTTCAATATTATTAGCCCCCTTAAGCTATATTTTTCGATTGTCTACAGAACAAACCACTGTTATACAATGACTTGCCTAATTACCCTAACCTGTCTAATTAACCTAGTTAAGCCTTTAAATGTCACTTTAAGCAGAATATTCATGTCTTAATAAATATCGAGTCAAATATTATGTACTGTCAGGGCCGCTGCTGGCCCAAAGGGTGCCCTATGCGAAATTTTCCCTACCCCCCCCCAACATATGGCACAAAACAAACAAACATATGTATTTAAACATGTATTTATTTATTTAGATACATAAATATGATCATAAACATTCAAAATTATACAAAATAATAGTTTGCATTAAAACAAACACTGACATGTGTTCTGCAGAAGCATTCCCAATTTCAAACATTTACAAAGGTAAGGAATAAACCCTCTCTGTACCTGTGGAGATGGCTGGTCCTCAGTGCTGCAACCTGTGTCTGTACCTGTGCAGCTGCTGGTGCCTCTGGAGCAGTGCTGGATCAGGACACCTCATCTTCTTTTGTGGCAAATGTCAGCATTAAACTTGCATGTACAATGCAGAAGAAATCAGTCATTTAAAGAAAAAAAACTCATGACACAGCATTAAAACAACGGGTTAATCCAGCACTCCTCATAATGTGTCTAAACTACAACCTAAATGTGGATTTAACTTGCACTATAATCTATGGTGACAAACCCTGAGCCTTGCTGTCAGTATAAAGCAAAGACATTTGTGGTTTTTAGGAATTAAAAAGTGAATTAAAATGAGTGTATTTTTAGACAAAAACTTTAACATTCAGAAAAAAAATCATCATTAATAAATTTAAGCAATAAAAATAGTTCATGGGCTGTGGCTAACAATAATTTGTCTCATTTTATATTATTGATCATTCAGAAATCACAGAATGAGTCCCTTTTGTTATTTCAAATTGTAATGTACTGTACAAAAATGAAAAACTGGCATAAAAACTCACCAATCCACCGATGTAAAGACTAAAGAGACTTTATTGTCATTGCAGTGATACAAGCAACACCAACTGCAGCAATAAGAAATGTATAGAAATAGACAAAACAGTAAACAATGATAACTGCAAAGAATTATATGATATCTAATTATATAATATAACTATATAATAATAATACAGTGAAATAATTGTGCAGTGCATGTGTATGTGTATGTAACGTTAGCTGGTGTGCAAACAGAATTGTAAACTATTGCACAAGTTAATAATAATAATAATTAAGTTTAATTATCAGCAACATGGGGAAGAGGGCCAAACGCCAAAAGTCATAGAACATGTGCTGTCATAGTTTAAGCACAAAGCAGAGCCGCAAAGCAAGAAACTGAACGCAAACAACAACAAATAAGGCAGATTTGGTAGGTTTAAACTTTAGCCTCACTGATTTACTTGAACAACCAAAAATATGTTTTCCAGACTCATGGACATAGTTACCTGAAAATGATGCACGCGATCATCTTGTACTTTTCTCCTCTTCTTGGCTCCAGACTGCTGTTGTCTTTTTCCGGGCATAGAGCTGCAACTTGCATCAATTATAATTATATGCTGCTAGTAGCCGCAAAGATAAGTGAACCAGACCGCACCACGTGCACGCGGATATGCACGTACACAGAAAAAAATATGTCATGTTTGTTTTTTGTGGTCGTCATAAAATACATTTTTAAAAATGTATTTAACAACATATTATCAATATATATTTTATTTACACTCAGTTTTTGTTAATATCATTAAATAAATGTTAATATTTTTTTTTTGTGCAACCGAGATGGTGCCCCCCTCTGGAGTTGAGGCCCTACGCAACCTGCGTACTCTGTTTTGACTTAAAAATAATTGAAATGACACTCATTTTGTTAAAATACTGTCTTAATGAAAATGTGAACAGCACTGTTGTATGTAATTGCTTACAAATCATACATACACTAGATATTGGACCCTGAGCATGTGTCAATAATGCTGCCATGTTTGTACAGTGCTCCAAACTCATCCAACAGTATGCTGAGGAAAAATGAATGTATGAATATTCATTATAAATAAGTGTGTATGGATGTTTCCCAGTGATGGGTTGCAGCTGGAAGGGCATCCGCTGCGTAAAACGTATGCTGGATAAGTTGGCTGGATAAAAATAGATTTTTATTGCCATTTTTGATAGTTTAAAGTTATATATTGTCTGGGTTGGTGTTTACAAAACCTTGACATAAACTGCCAGTACATTCTCTGTTATTTTACAGACTTATGTCTCTCTATATTATTTCTTATACATTATATTATTTCAAACTACTACAATATCAATAAAAGTCACTTCATTAAACAGTAGAGCTGATTTAAACACCCGAGAAATAAATGGAAAATATGGAATATTAATAAATATGGAAAATATGGAATATATATAAATTTGGAAAATATTCACAAAAAATGGAAACTGTTAATTAAAAATATATATCTATATTACAGTGATATATTACATTATTAATATATTACAGTGAACTACTGTTTTACTAACATTACAGTTAAGCTTTAGTTTACCAAGTTCATTTGTGATTATGGTTACAGTATAATAGCACTATATGCCACCAGCTTAAAAACTACAGTAGCTTTGAAAGTATGTGTGCTAGAGAATGACAGTCTGCATAATGAAAACGCCCACATGACTTAAACCTATCTTGTGAGCTACAGAACAAATTTGATTAAAAACTCAGCAGCATGAGGCAAATTTGCGACCTGCGCTTGTCAAACGTATACCCAATGTATACAAATAACCCTGTTTTTCAAACAGCAGAACCATATGGTGATGAAACAGGCTTCTGACATGATAAATGGGTCAGAGAATTTACACAAGCATCCCGGTCCTCAGCAAACAACAGTGTGATCGTGTCCTGCCAAGACCTTCTCTGCGTGCTGCCGCCTTTTCGTAAAGATCATCACTGACAGCCAATCTGCTAAATGGACCCTGCTCCTGCAGATGCAACTCAATAAAATGCCCACTGACCTCTGACTGCTGCTGCGAAGACCAACAGAGGCTCTTATAGAGATGGAGATCTTCATCTGTGTAGACAATCTGTTACTTACGGCGTAAAACATCCAGAATGCATTGTATGGATGCTTCTTCGTGTATTCGGGTGATGGATTAGGATTATTATGTCTTTTTTTTTTCATTTTTCTAGATATTATCTTTCATTGTGTAAAGTAGTTATTTGTCAATGTAAAGGGTCTGCAAAATGTCAAAGATTAAAAGTGCTTTACTGATTTACAAAGGAAGGAGCAATTTTAGACAGCCTAAAAAGAGTCTTCAGTCTAAAGCCTGGTTTATACATCTGCGTCAAGTGATCACTGTAACCCACAGCATATGCTTTGCGCATAGCCATGCATTTATACTTCTGCGCGTTTCTGTTTCTCTGCAATACACTTCCGAAACACTAGCTGGCAGTAGGTGTTTATGTTTCACTGTGTTGAGTTTCTTCGCTGGTGTTCTGTTTTTTCTGAACACTTCCTTAATATACAAGTGGCTCAAATTCGCTCATTTTGAGGCGGGAACCGGCGGACGTGCAACAACTTTAATCATAAAGTAAACACAAAACAACAGTCTCCATCCGGAGCTCCTTCACGGGACTCCACACTTGTAAACACTCGCTGCACCAGGTGCGCGGCTCTCACCTCCGCCCACACTCGTCAGTGCTACCAAGCCGACCAATCACAGAGCGTGCGCTATGTCGCCGACAGTTATGGCAAGGGGCTATGCGTCCACGCATAGGCTGCGCCGTAGCATACGCGTGCGCTTGACGCAGAAGTATAAATCAGCCTTTACTTTCGGCACAAAATGACGTAGGCACTTGATTTCTCACACATGGGTGATTCTAGAATTGTGAATACTCCAAGATTAACCTTTTAAAAGGCCCGTTCACACCAGGACACGTTTTGCTTGTGCTTTTTGTCAACGTTTAACACAATGTGCAAAATGGAAGGCGTAAAAGCACCATTTTTAAAGAAACGCCTCATGCTCGTTTTTTTTTAAGATTTATTTTTTGTCCTTTTTAGACAGGACAGTAATGAGACATTTGGAGAGAGAAGGGGGTAAAGTTGAGAAATGTCCTTGAGCCAGGATACAAACTCAGTACACCCTGACTTGCTACTGCACCATATGTCAGCGCAATAACAACTAGGCTATTTTGCCAATCATTTTTTTGTTTTGATGTGGCTTCTCCACCAATCAGATTGACACTTTTGTTCATGTGCCTGAAGCTGCTGAATTACAGTAAACACCATTTGGAGCTGCTTCAAGGTGACTGTTTCACTTTCATTCAATGAAGAAGATGATGCACCGAGGCAAGGGCTGTTTCTCAATTCAAAGAATGCTGAGAACAGACTTGTGTTCTCGGGGAGAACGTTCTCTTGGTCATCTCGGAAGAATGGACTCGGGAGACTGAGAGAACAGAGAACAAGTCCTGTAAGAAATAAGATTCTGCGTTCTTCCTGATGTTCACATGACCTTCATTTATTTTTTACTGAACATTATTGAAACATTACAGCATTCATACAACAATTTATTGTTTTTCCCCTTTTCAATATAGTTAACATGCACAAAAACCTTAGAAATATACTTTGCACAATACAAATAAAACAGATTTTAATCCAAATTTCAGCAAAAAAAATTGCCTTTATTAAGGTTTACATATTAAAGTTTAGTTTCACTGTCTTATTTAGGAAAACTCCTGTGATAAATAGGTCATATCTCTGAACTTTAATAATAAACAGGTATAAAATGCTGCACTTCCCACCTCCTTTATTTAGCTGCAATGACTTCTGGGACTTCACGAGCGAGTTTGACTTTGTTTGTAATTGACTCATGAATTATCGTGAATACATCATTTTGCTTTTGACGTGAAGCCAGCATATAATAAATCCACTACAGGCAATGGCATTGAGCATACATGTTTTGAAGTAAAGATTTCCCATGCTCAGGTTAATAGGGAGAAGTGAACACCATGTAGGGACTCTGTAATTTGATTACATTAATGTTTAAGCTAATATTTCCAACATATTTTATTAACTGTAAGTAAAGGAAATACTAAAAAACACATCACTTGTTTGCAATACACTACTTTTGAAATCATAGTTGAGTTTTGCATATAATAATTCATTTACATTTTTATACTGAAACATTAGATGATGAACATATGAAACATACAGTATGCCTTTATATGTTTTTTTATAAGAAAACAACCACACACTATGCTGACGAATGTACAGTATTTGTATATGGCAGCAACTCATTGCATTTAGGCATGTAGACATGGTCAAGAGACGATCTGCTGCAGTTCAAACCGAGCATCAGAATAGGGAAGAAAGATGATTTAAGTGACTTTGAATGTCGCATGTTGTTGGTGTCAGACAGACTGGTCTGAGTATTTCAGAAACTGCTGATCTACTGAGATTTTCATGCACAACCATCTCTAGGGTTTAGAGAGAATGGTCCAAAAAAGAGAAAATATCCAGTGAGCGGCAGTTCTGTTGGTGCAAATGCCTCGCTAATGCCACAGGTCAGAGGAGATTGGCCAGACTTTTTCCAGCTGATAGAAAGGCAACAGTAACTCAAATAACCGTTACAACCGAGAAGAGCATCTCTGAATGCACAACACGTCCAACCTTGAGGCGGATGGGCTACAGCAGCAGAAGACCACAC
>CAIGQZ010032997.1:6638708-6648942 GCA_903798205.1 Danio tinwini
GGCGACATAGTGGCACAGTAGGTAGTGCTGTCGCCTCACAGCAAGAACGTCGCTGGGTCACAGGTTCAAACCTCAGTTGGCGTTTCTGTGTGGAGTTTGCATGTTCTCCCTGCGTTCGCGTAAGTTTCCTCCGGGTGCTCTGGTTTCCCCCACAGTCCAAAGACATGCGGTACAGGTAAATTGGGTAAGCTAAATTTGTCCGTAGTGTATGAGTGTGAATGAGTGTGTGGATGTTTCCCAGAGATGGGTTGCGGCTGGAAGGGCATCCGCTGCGTAAAATCGTGCTGGATAAGTTGGTGATTCATTCCGCTGTGGCGACCCTGGTTTAATAAAGGGACTAAGCCGACAAGAAAATGAATGAATATATATATGCAGGGCTTGACATTAAGGCCCAATCCCAATTCTACCCCTTAGCCCTACCCCTAGTTTTGCGCATTCATGTGAAGGGGTAGGGGTGTCCCAATTCTCTTTAGCTTAAAGGGGTAGGGCTAAGGGGAAGGGGTATACACCCCTTCGAACTAAGATTTTTCAGGACCACACTTGTTACCAAGGGGTAATAAAATTCCCAGAATTCTTCACAATTTCCTTCAATATATCACTGTCTCTGAAATTCACTTGCAGTTTGATTTATTTATAGTTCGAAAAAAAACAAACATTATACACCAATATTTCATTAGCACATCTCTTGCAAGAAAGTAAAAATAAAATATAAATGACTTTCCTTATGGGACAAAAGAAAAATGCTTAGATGTTCCTTGTTTCCCCCCAACCCAACATTATATACAGTATATAGAAAGGTCTTTTACCCAGAGGGGGCTTCAGCCTCATTGCTCTTTCTCTCTCATTGAATAAATGCACCGACTTTGCAGTGTAACACTAGTGATGCAATCTGGCCTTTGGTGTAATGTGTAGTTAGTGGTTGCACTGCACTTGCTGATAACAATGCTTGTAGTAAAAAATGCTCCATCCCCAGTGTGCAATGCTTATCGATCTGCCCATGCTCTTTACATGTGTTCTTGTAGTGCACGTGTGTCATCCGCCGTGTCGGTCTGCACAGTTGGTTCAATTATAATAGTTAAATAACACCGGCTTTTACAATTTCAAACTGGACGCTTTATCCCTGAAGCATTCTGAAAGTCTAATTTTCTTATGCAAATTGGGGATTCGCACATTTGTGATTGCATTATTATCAGGGTAATCTCCGCAAACCACATCCCGTGTTTGTCTGTTTTGGTCAGCATGACTCCCAGAGGCAAATCTCTGGACTGGCGGTGATGGTAATGAGCTGGTCATGTGACAGCAGTTTATTCCATGTTAGTCAGCAAGCAGTTGTGCATACTATTGTCTGTATATTCATTCATTTTCTTCTCGGCTTAGTCCCTTTATTAATCTGGGGTCGCCACAGCAGAATGAACCGACAACTTTTCCAGCATATGTTTTACGCAGCAGATGCCCTTCCAGCTGCAACCCATCAATGGGAAACATCCATACACACTCATTCACACACACACACACACACACACACACACACACACACACACACACACTACGGACAATTTAGCTTACCCAATTCACCTATACCACATGTTTTTGGACTTGTGAGGGAAACCAGAGCACCCAGAGTAAACCCACGCGCACACAGGGGGAACATGCAAACTTCACATAGACATGCCAACTGACCCAGCTGGGGCTCGAAATAAGCGAACTTCTTGTTTGTGGCACACTTGCCAATGATACTGCAAACCTTGCCAATAATTATTTCCCAAGTGATTCTTATTCCCCCAACACATATTTAAACATAATGGTTTTAATAACTAATATCCAATAACTCATTTATGTTGTCCTTGCTATGATGACAGTACATAATATATTAGCTATTTTATAAGATAAGATACTGGTATTTAGCTTAAAGTGTAATTTAAATTAAAGTTAAACTACTTACAGTAGGTTAAAGCTTATTGGGTGATAATGGAAGAGTATATTTAAACCCTTGTGTGCTGTTGGGGTTGTTTTCATTCACTCTGGGATGATTTTGAGTCTTAATTAGGCCACAACGTTCCCTGTGTTTCAGCAAATGGAAAGATTTTTGGTGACAAATTATATTTCAAGAGTTCACACTTAGATAATGCTTGACTATGTTAGCTGGTTTGGCAAGCTGTCCCGGGAAAGAACCCTGAGCTCAGTGATAGATGAGCCCAAGGCTCCCACCTGGTCAACAAGCATTAGGAGGGATACGAGATCAGGTAGTTCTCTATAACTTCCCGCAAATAGACCGCCAATTATGCTGGTTTGTACTTAGTAGGTGCTTATGACTTTAACTGTAGTTGCATGGTTTTTGAGTGTGGGAAGAAACCGGAGTACCTGGGGAAAACCCACGCGAGCACGGGGAGAACATGCAAACTCCGCACAGAGAGTGTCGACTGGTTCAGCTAGCGTTGAACCAACTTGACTTCCTTGCTGTGGGGCAACAGTGTTAACCACTTAACCACCGTGTCGCCCGAAATCAAAGCCTGAGGAGAAGGGAGAAGGGATATTAAATTTGAAATGATCCGATTGGCTAGTTAGTGATTAGTGATGGGGATCAGTTGTAGTCAATCCCATCACGTGCTCCTCTCGAAATTAGTTTGTGAAACTTCACTTTGACACATGTTTTGGGAAAATGCTTTGAATTTTTAAAAAAATTCAACATTACACTCTGGACAAATTGACTATCCTTTCATTATGTTAAGGGCTGTTTTTGCCCCATTGACTTCCATTATAAAGACATTTTTTGATTGCAAAGCCATGACAGTATTAGTATGTATTCTTTATTGTTGGTGGTTTTTCCTGTTGGGAGGAGGTCAAATTTGTAATTTTTGCTGTTGATCATCAGTTCCCATGCAAAAATATATGCTGTTATACTCTATAGAACTCCATATAAAAGCCAAAAAACTTTGTGCACAGGCCTATCTAAAGCATGCGTCTCAAACTTAATTGCTGGAGGGCCACAGCTCTGCACAGTTCTGCTTCAACCCTAATCAAACACAGCTGATCCAACTAATCAAGGTGATCTAACTAAACAAGACAAGGTGTTCAAGACTACAAGACACTACCCACATAGCGAAATTTCTCTGGCCCAGCTCTGGCCCACACAATCAGATTTTGCTTGGCCCACATGCCGAAGTGAATTACGGTACATGACTGGACCAAGTCTGGATTCCAGACAAGGACCAAACATGGATCATATTTGAGCCAAGTCTCAGCCAAGTTAATAACCCATAACTGGGCCTGAACTGGGCCAGATATGTTGGTGCACTACTGCTATAAAATTTATAAATCTATGAAGCATTGCGTTTTATACACACTATGGGCTTGCTTTTTCTCAAAGCTACCTGATTGGTGGAATTTTTTTTCTTTATTCGAAAATAATAAAAATGTATTTTAAATGTGGGTCAAAATAGGCCAAACGTACATGGCCCACATATCAAATATTAACATCTAGGCCATATACAACATTTTACATTTGGCCCTAGTATTGTGTGCTGCCTTAAAGACGGTGCCACCCCTGCCAAACCCGGGCCACATTTGGCCCACATGCTGTATGCCAGTGCCGGATGAATGCCTGCTGTGCCAGCTTTATGCCAAATCTGGGCCAGATTTCTTTGCTACCTTGGTAGTAGTCTTAAACACCTTGATTAGTTGGATCAGCTGCATTTGATTAAGGTTGGAGCAAAACTGTCCAGAGTTGCAGCCCTTCAGGAATTGAGTTTGAGACCCATGATCTAAAGGGTTAATGGTGCCAATTAATGATCAACAGTAAAAATTGACTATTTTTTTACCTCGTCCCAACAGTGAAAATCACCATAAATCAATAATGCATGGTTATTTGGTGTCAAGGGTTTGCAATCAAAAATAATTTGTTATAATGGAAGTCAATAGGGCAAAAACAGCCACTAACATAACAAAAGTGGAGTCAATTTGAACAAGAAACAAGGGTTAAATTTAAAATAAACATTGGTTCTTTGGTTCATAGCTTATTACTCTTTATTTGGGACTTTATTTAAAAATTGATTACATCTGAAAGCTTAAGTAGCCACACTGTAAAAAAAAATAAAAATAAATATATATATATATATATATATATATGATCAATTAGTCCTGACAGCATAGGTCATTGTAACTTACTGAACTAAGTTAATCATGTTCTAACTTAATTTTATAAGTTACACAAGCTGTTTTAAGTCAGTTCAACATAATATAAGTTCAATGGACTCATCTGGTTAATTTGATTCAGCTTAAAAATTTAAGGCAAGCAGGATTTTTTTACAGTGCAGTGTGTTGAACTCGAATGCCAATACATTTTACACCAAGGAAACATGAAAATGAACGAACATGAATCAACACACAAGTGAATAAAAGCCATGGGCCATATACATGTGATGTCATATTTGTTTTTTTCATGAAAAAACAAAACATATGCATTAGGACAACAATGTCCAGGTAATGCTTAGCAGTATTGACAAAGTGACTAAGGTTAAAATAATGTAAGGTTTTGTCTATAATTATGCAAAATTAAATATTAGATTTGTCCAAATGTTCAAAGCACAGATCTGTGCATTTAGCCATTCAGTGTTAAATCAACCATCTTTTGTTTGTATGTGTGTGTGGCTAAATGTAAGAGAAATGTGTTAGTTCATGAGTTTGGAAGAAAGTAAACGTAAATAAACATCTAGATTTGCTCTAAATTGGTATATGACACGCCAGCTGTTTTCTTTAATAACTGGATTTTATGTGTATTGGATCATCGAGGGTCAAGGTATCGCTCTTACAATTCAATTTAAAGCATGTATTATGTTGCTGCTCCTTATGAAGTTGCAGACCACCTGCTGAGTAAATCTGATTTATTTACTGGCCAAAGTCAATTTTTACTCACATTTGATGCTTGGTGAGTACATTTTGGATCCAGATAGACTGCACGGACCATGACATGTATTGACATTACAGAAATGCATTTTTGTGTTAGGAGAGGAGAGATACAGCTCAAGACCCAGCCATAATCATAATTCAATGCGTCTCTCAGCGTTAAAGCTGCTTTGAGCAATTTCTTTTCTGAATACAGCACATAAAATCTGACAGATATTATGGGAATGTACTGTATACTGAGACAAGCTGGATTTAAAGTGGCATAAATGTTAAAATTGTTTGTCCTACAATCCATTGTTGATCAAGACAAAGCAATGAAATAATAGTTATCAAAATTAATAAATCTGCTGTTTTGTACAGCCACACTCTCAGAAATACAAGCGGTATCTTTTCAAAAAGTACACTGTTGTATTTTACAGGTGCATACTGGTACCTAAAAGGTGAAACGCTGTACTTTTAGGATACTATAAGGTACACATTTGTCATTTTTAGGTATTAAATGTGCATTTAAAAGTGCAGTATGTAAGTTTGACACCCAGTGGTTGAACTAGGTATTGCATGCCTGGTTCAAAACACAAGCAAGAGCAGGTTGCTAGATTGATGACACCAACAGGAGCAAGCCTAACTATGAAACCTAAAGGCTGATTTAAGTCGTGTTTTTGTTGTTTAGTTTTTGTTCTAACCAACACCTTGAATTTATATTTTAGAAACGGTTTCTATTTCTTGCAGCTGAAGAACAGGATAAATTGACAATGATCACCTCAAGTACACCTCATGTGCTTTAATCAGTGTTAAATGCTAACAATATGAGTTTGAATGCCATTTTACATGGCATTTATTGCCATAGTACTAAAAGCAGCAGCAGATAGTTCACCTCAGATTTTTGCAAGACAACACATATCAGTGATTCAGCATGTACATTTAATATTGTTAAAGATTTAATATGTATTAATTAAATTATAAATCTTTCCATTTCGTTAGAGTTGCATTTCGTCTGGTGCAAACAGCCAAATTTCTTATCACTGCAAATCTTGTCATGTAATGTGTTTTTAGGACACAGGTCTACAATGTAACCTTTACGTTTGTAATATTTCTTTTATTTGCTAATTAATAATCACCTCATGTGGAACTCTGAATCTGTGTCTCATTGGAGGCTGGTACTGTCCACCCTGCTGAAAAACCAGCTTAAACCAGCCTAAGCTGGTTAGCTGGTTTTAGCTGGTCGACCAGCCTGGTTTTAGAGGGTTTTTGGCCATTTCCAGGCTGGTTTCCAGCCCTTTACAGCCTGGTCTTAGCTAGTCAGGCTGGAAAATGACTAGCTTAAACCAGCTAAAACCAGCTTGACCAGCCTGGTTTAAGATGGATATAGCTGGTTTTAGCTGGTCAACTCCCAGCATGACCAGCTAAGACCAGGCTGGAAATGGTTGGAAATCAGCCTGGAAATGGACAAAACCCCTCTAAAACCAGGCTGGTCGACCAGCTAAAACTAGCCAACCAGCTTAGGCTGGTTTAAGATGAATTTTTCAGCAGGGCACCAGAGGTCGCATTTCAGTCACGGATGCTTACTTTTGACAGCCTTCCTGACTAAATGAATGGAATACGCTGTTTTCCACCAAGGCCCGGAGTGCTGAAATATAATTGGCTAAACTGGCAGTGAGCAGGTTAAAAGAACGAAAACAAAGACAGATGTTATGGCATGTAACACACATTTTCAAAGCAGAATATCTGACTTCAGCATTGTTTTTCAGATAAACAAGAAAGTTCACTTAGCATATTTCTTAAATATCTGCAAACATATTATGGTATTTGTATGCTTTAGAAAAGTCAAAAACTTACACACAACACCTTTAAGGTACAAATGTGTAACTTTTAGGTACAAAAGTGTATCTTTTGAAAAGGTGTTGCTCCTATCACAGATTTTGTAGGCTAGCTTTATTTCTGAGTGTATTAGCGGTTAGCAACACTGTTGACAAAACAGCTGAAATATATGGCTAACGTGAATGTTTTTCAAATCAATTAAGATCTCATTTTAGATCTGTGTCACATCTGATGTCCCGACTGTCAGTTGTTTACAACATTTAAACACTGTGTGCTCTATTCAAAGTCAAGAGAGGCCACCAAGCTAACTGATTAGCATATTAGCGAAACATTAGAGGAGGGAAATCAAACCAATTAGAGATGTCCTTGCATGAATCACGCGTGCTCGCAACACTTTGGTTTTTAAGGCTTCCGAATCATTGTGCTACAAGAAGCACTGACAAGCCAAATGAGTGCTCAGTCTCAGAGCTGAGAGGAGGCTACGCTAATGAGACAGCCACTTTTCTTTTGATACGACTCCAGCAGCTTTCCCCATTCAACAGAGTGGGAGGTATGGAGTAAGAATTCATTATTAAACACATCTAATGTGCGAGTTATTTACTGAGGTGGCTCTCCCTCAGGTGGGCGCTGTGTTTGAAGTCATTTTACATGCGAGAGGGAGGCAAGACGCTGAATGCTAATGTCACTCTTCTTGTTTCCTGGAAGCGGCTTACAGTGCTTTGAAGCTCACACAATATCATTTGGGTCTGTCACGAGGCTGCGGGAACAAAGCCCCGATCGGGCGTCAGCTCTGCAGTCAGACATCTATGACAATGGTGGACAAGTTTCAAGCCATAAAACAACATGTGTGAACAGCATGGCGATGCTTAAAAAGGAAAATGACAAGACCTTCTCTGAAGTATGCTTGTACATCTGGAGGAAATATGAGGGCCTGCCAGACTAAACATAAATGGTGTTAAAGTTTTAGGTGAAGGCAGTTAAAGAAAGCTAATATAACTTAAAAAAGAAAACTGAGACTAGCACCGCATCTGAAAATACACAAATAAAGGTTATATAAAAGACCACATGCAAACGCTCCTTTCCACAAACTGTTCTTTATAGTGGAAAAAGTGTTTTTTTTTATTCGATATAGTATGAACATAGGATATGTGGATTCTTCCATGTCTTCTGTAAAAAAATAATTTGTTACTTTACTTTAAAAAGGGAGAAAACTAGATAACTTGCAACTATTAAGTTGACCTAACTTATTTTTTAGAATTATGCACATATGCTGTTAAGGATTTTTGTAAATTAAACAGTATTTAACTGTTTAATATGTATTTAAACATGTAAGTACATACACAACAAGGTAAATGGTGCTGTAGATGTAAATACAGTATTTTGCTGTAATCAGGGCCGGCGCGTCCATAGAGGCGACCTAGGCGGACGCCTAGGGCGGCATAATAATGAGGGCGGCAAACGGGCCCCGCCGCCCAACCCAACGTACTGACTTTCATCCACAACATCAACATAACACTTGCATAATAGGGGTCTGGCATAATAGTGAGGGCGGCAAACGCGCCCCGCCGCCCAACCCAACGTACTGACTTTCATCCACAACATCAACATAACACTTGCATAATAGGGGTCTGGCATAATAGTGAGGGTGGCAAACGCGCCCCGCCGCCCAACCCAACGTACTGACTCATCCGCAACATCAACCAACTGTCCTCACTTTATGAACTGGTCAGGTTCGTTTTCACTTTTGGGTTGAGGGCGGCATGCTAGTCCATTGCCTAGAGCGGCAGTTCGGCTTGCTTCGGCCCTGGCTGTAATTGATTTACAGTAAGTTACTAGTGAACTAAACAGTAATATGAACTGAAATTTACTGTAGTTATGCAGTATCTTACTGTATTTTAAAATTGCATGGTCAAAATGACTATATTTTATAGTGAAAGTATACAATACTGTATATACATATACAGCAAGATTAATAGAATAATTATAAGAATAAGAATAATTGATTTATGGCTAGTTACTGGTGAACTGAACTGTAATATAAATTTAATTTTTACTGTAGGACAGTTATGCAGTATGTTACTGTGTTTTAAAGCTGCATTGTGAAAATGACTGTATATTTTACAGTAAAATATACTGTACAATAGTGTAAATACACAACAAGATAAATGGTGCTGTAGATGTAAATACAGTAATTTTGCTGCAATTGATTTACAGTAACTAACTGGGAAACTGAACTGTAATATGAACTGCATTTTACTGTAGGACATTTATGCAGTATGTTACTGTATATTGCGAAAATGCCTGTATATTTTCACTAAAAATATGCAATACTGTAAATACATAAACAGCAAGGTAAATTGTGCTGTTAAGGTAAATACAGTATTTTAGCTGTAATTGATTTACAGTAAATTACTGGCGAACTGAACTGTAATATTAACTGAATTTTACTGTAGGACAGTTATGCAGTATTTTAAAGAGTTGCATTGTGAAAAATACTGTACATTCTACAGTAAAGATATACAAAAGGTAAATGGTGCTGTAGATGTAAGTACAGTATGTTTGCTGTAATTCATTTATGATAAGTTACTGGCAAACTGAACTTTAATATGAACTGAATTTCACTGTAGGACAGTTATGCAGTATATTACTGTATATTAAAGCTGCATTGTGAAAATTACTGTATATTTACAGTAAATATATACAATGCTTTAAATACATACACAACAATGTAAATGGTTTTGTAGATGTAAATACAGTATTTTTGCTGTAATTTATAGTATGTTACTGGCAAACTGAACTGTAATGTAAACTTAATTTTACTGTAGGACATTTATGCAGCATGTTACTGTATATTGTGAAAATTAACATTACAGTAAATATAAAAATACTGTAAATATACAACAAGATAAGTAGTGCTGTAATTGTAAATACATTATTTTTGCCATAATTGATTTACAGTAAGCTACTGGTGAACTAAACTGTAATATGAATAATATGAACTGAATTTTTTACTGTAGGACACTTATGCAGTATATTACTGTATATTGTGAAAATGACTATATTTTACCGTAAAAAAATACAATACTTTATATACATAAACAGCAAGGTAAATTGTGTTGTTAGGGTAAACAGTATTTTTGCTGTAATTGATTTACGGTAAGTTACTGGTGAACTGAACTGTAATATGAACTGTATTTTACTGTAGGACATTTATGCAGTATGTTACTGTATTTTGTGAAAATTAACATTACAGTAAATATAAGAATACTGTAAATATACAACAAGATAAGTGGTGCTGTAATTGTAAATACAGAATTTTTGCCGTAATTGATTTACAGTAAGCTACTGGTAAACTGAACTGTAATATTAACTGAATTTTACTGTAGGACAGTCATGCAGTATGTTACTGTATTTTAAAGTTGCATTGTGAAAATGACTATATTTTACAGATATACAAAACTGTAAAAACATATACAGCAAGATAAGTGCTGCTGTAAATGTAAATACAGTATTT
>CAIGQZ010032997.1:6663357-6677860 GCA_903798205.1 Danio tinwini
CACACACACACACACACACACACACACACACACACACACACTAAACGGTCTCTTATATCCTTCATGTTGATGTTTTAAAATGATAAAAAAAAGCACATGGACGCTCTGCTAAATTGTGTATAAGTAAATAGTTTTGCTTTTTAAAAATCAGCCAGCTAGGTACTTTAAGTAGCTATTACACCCTATTATGTACAGGTAAGATACAGTTGAAGACACAATTAGTGCTCCTTTGAAATTTTAACTCCTGTACAAATATTTTCCATGTGAGTTTTAACAGAACAAAGGGATTTTTGACAGTATTTCTATTATATTTTTCTTTCGGAGTAAGTCTTATTTCTTTTAGTTTAGCTGGAATAACATCCATCCATTCATAGTTATTTAAAGCAATTTAAAAATTGCTTAGGCAAATATTATTCAACTTAGGCTTATTGAGGATATGTACCCAGGTTTACATTTCAAGAGACCATGAAATACGTACCCAAAGGTGTCTGCTTGCGGTTTTTGTTTTTTTACAAATCACCCAGAGGCCGCTGTGTACACTTTTGGATGATCTCAAATCCACCAGGGGCTGCGATATACATTTCAGCCGATCAAACTGAGCAACTGACCCACACCCATGCACTTCCCTAAACCCAATCGGTAGTGTTTTCAAAAGCAATCTAGAAAAGAAAGGAAAAGCTGCGGCAGCCACGTGTTTTTCTGACGTGTACAGATTTTACCACATTTTCAGCCTGTTATTTATTTCGTTTTATTCATGTTTTGCTTTTGTTTTACCTGGTTTCTGGAACCGTTCTTCACCAAACTTGAACTCCACCACCACGGTCAACTCCGTTCCGCCTCCCAAGTCCATCGGCGTACACAGCAAGCTACTGGTCAAACTGGTAACTCCGGAAAAGCTGTCCATATGGAGATAAGCGGTCAGCAGTATCGCAGAAAGGAACCGAAGCCATCAGCAGCGTCACACCGCTGCATAGCGTTTGTTTTACAGACAAAATGCAGCCAGACATACATCTGGGTATTTTTCGCGATCACCAGAAATGTAGACCTGGGTACGTATCCACAATGAGCCAGTGTTGATATTATTAGTCTACTACTTGGTCTGGACCGAATGTATGTGCTTAGTGCTTAGGTGCCTAGTGTTTCTTTACAAAGTGACATTTCTGGCATGTCACACATATTGTGCTAGTTTTTTTAAAATCTTTTCACAGATCAGGGAATGGAGATTGTCTTTGATACATTGTACTGTACTGTTGTTGTGTAAAATAGGGTCTTACACAACAACAGTTCAGTACAATGTGTCAAAGACAATCTCCATTCCCTGATCTGTGAAAAGATTTTTTAAATATTTTATAATACAGCGAATTTTAATGATTTTTACAATTTCATTCAATCTGTATATTTAAAAATAAAATTACAGACTAATTGACAAATATCTTACAAATTAGCTTGTTGAAATCATGCTTGAAGTATATACTGTACTATACTAGAACCGCCACTGGCACCTAAGAAAGTACTGAGGTAACTTCAGATGTGGTTTAGGAAATCACCCAGTTTTTACACATTTACAAATAATGTAATCACAGTTTGCAAATATTTTAAAGGGATAGTTTCCCTAACTAATAAAAATCTTCATTTACTCAACATTGTTCCAAACCTGTTTGACTTTCCTCTGTTGAATACAAAAGAAGATATTTTGAAGAAAGTTAATTGACTTCCACAGTATTTGCTTTTCCTATGGAAGTCAATGGTTTTCAGCATTCTTCAAAATATCTTCTTTTGTGTTCAACAGAAGAATGTAACTTATAAAGGGTTGAAACCACTTGTTGGCACATAAATAGTGAACACATTTGGAGTGGACTATCTCATTAAGGACAACCAGCAGTTAGAAAAAGGTAAACAAAACCATACTCACACACTCAATATCAATATCGACCAGTCTCTGATAATATAAAGAGATATATGGAGGCTGCCACCGACTGATAAACGATTGCTGTCATTAACTTAAAAGATAATAAACAGTGCAATGGGCTCTTGGCATTGATCTGTGTGCGGCTATCTGAAGGGATTATTTCCTGTTGTTTGACACAAAGCCATCGATTTAGGTGGTGACACCATTAATGAGATCTTCCATCTCCATCCTTTCTCTGTTTTCCTCTATTATATTAAACACAAACACTTCTCCCTAATGATGATGAAATTGCAAGTGATTAGGGTCTGGATTCATTAAGCCAAATTCCCAAAGAAACGTACATTTCATTATGAATGGAGGGTATAAAAAAAGGAGGAAAATAATGTCCTAGCAGTTACTAATGACAAACTGTACGCTTGGGCTGCCAGTTGTGACAGTGACCTGAGCGTGAGGAACGGATGTAAGCAATGATTTCTCATTATTTCCTCACATTTTGAAGGTACAAATAGTCAAACAAATATATGCAAATTAGTTCATTTGTGAAAGTGTGCATTCAAGGAACGTTCGATCACTAACATCATGATTGTCCAAAGCTCATTTTGTTAACGATAAATTATGGCTGAAGTGCTTATTTCACCTCTAAAACAAATCCACTTGAGGAAGTGTTCTCATAATCGAGTTCAAGAAGCAGATGCTAATGAGGGAGAAATAGAAGTAAATCCATAGCCTAGAGTCGGAAAGTTGGGCAGCTGAATGGTGGGAAGCAGCGTTTGCACACGAAGGCACCTCACAAAAAGACTTCTGTGGCAGAAAGAACATTGTAAAAAACAACACAGGCTCATTGTGAAAATGTACACCTGTATATATTTCTGGACAGTGCAAATTATTTAGCCAGAACTACATATGGCTGCATTTCGTCTTTACAGGGCAGTATAACACCACAGATGGCTTCTGTTTATTTGGAACTACCAGCTGATCGCTTACCTCTGTGTGGACGGCTTGTCTGCTGTTACCAGTTTGTCCAATAGCTCGCTGCCTACGTCGGTGGACTTGAGACACAGAGAGGAGTTGACTGCGACAACAGGGTTTTGGGGATTGGTTGGTCGATCAGTCAGTCAGTCAGTCGACAGTGGCCTCTGGTGGAATTACGCGAGAAGGGATGTACCTCCAGGGATGTATTTTGCGCAGTCCAGAAATGTGTACAGGGGTACATATTTATAATGCTGGGTTCACACAATCCTTTAATGTTGTCCCAACACAAATCGATTAAGTTAACTTAATTGTTTTTACCAGTGCTGGGCAGTAGTGTCACTACAAGTATTGACGCTACTAGCTTAACTACATTTCTCAGTAGCGTGGAAGTAGCGCCGCTACTTTCTAAATCAAATAGCTTTTCAGTAGTGAAGCTTTTTTTTTAAGTAGTGCTGTAGTGTCTACACAAGCTATATTTACAGGTCTCAAATCAATAGTGATGGCACCAACATTTACTGAGCTGTGAGGCTGGTGTCTAGGCGATGAAAGTAAATTCATATGATGTGAGAATGACGATTTTCCTGTTTTTCGGTGGTCGTCAACAAACTTTTTGGTGCGTTACTGCCACCTCTCATCCTGTTCGGTGACGTTGCCAACCAATTAGGCTAACACAAGAAATTTGCTTGCTGAAAACATGACTGAGGGAGAGGAGTTATATGTATATAGTTTACTGTATTAAAGGCTAATGTATACTATGGTAATTACTAGTAGTTCATAATAATGATACTACATTATGTAGTGTAATTTATTAACGAAGAGTTGTAAATATGCAATATAATGCTTATTCCTGATTATTTTATAAATTACTATAATGTTTTAAATGTGTAAGACCTGGTTTAATTTTATAATAAATATTTATTTTATATTTTTAGTTGTTGCTGTTATATACTATAATTGGTTTCTGTTTAGTACAGCATATCACTTGCAGTAAATAATTTAACTGAACAATTATGCCTCATATGTTTCATTGACAGTTTTATTGATTATCAAGATAGGATTGACTTAGATTTAAGTTGCTTCGATTTAAAAGACGTAAATTGCAAAAATAGCTTAAATGTAGCTAAGCTACTTTTGCCAAGTAGCTTTTAGCTTAGCTTGCTACATTTCCCAGGGGGTAGCTTTTAGTGTAGTTAAGCTAAATTTCAAGTAGAGTAGATAATAGCTTATCTCACTACATTTTTCAAGTAGCTTGCCCAACACTGATTTTTATAAATGTAAGTGTATTGAACATAAAACAATTAAGTTGTCCAAAAAAAAAAAACCTTAACAGTTTTTATGGAGATGATAATGTTACAGGTTCTAAAAAACTGGCCCTTTAAAAGTGATTTTCAAACATTTTCTCTTTTTAATACATAAACTCACTTCATTAGGTACATCTGTCCAACTGCCCGATAACGCAAATTTCTAATCAGCCAATCACATGGCAGCAACTCAATGCATTTAGACATGTAGACATGGTCAAGACGATCTGCTGCAGTTCAAACCGAGCATCAGAATGAGGAAGAAAGAGGATATAAGTGACTTTGAACACGCCATGGTTGTTAGTGCCAGACAGGCTGGTCTGAGCATTTCAGAAACTGTTGATTTACTGGGATTATCAACGGTTCAGGCTGGTGGTGGTGATGTAATGGTGTGGGGATTTTTTTTGGCACACTTTGCCAATTGAGCATCATGTCAACGCCACAGCCTACCTGACTATTGTTGCTGACTATGTTCATCCCTTTATGACCACAGTGTACTCATCTTCTTATTGCTATTGGCCTCCACAGTCACCAGATCTCAATCCAATAGAGCACCGTTGGAATGTGGTCGAACGGGAGATCGTCATCATGGATGTGCAGCCGACAAATCTGCAGCAACTGCGTGATGCTATTATGTCAATATAGATTAAAATCTCTGAGGAATATTTCCAGTATCTTTCCAGTTGTTGAATCTATGCCATAAAAGATTAAGGCAGTTCTGAAGGCAAAAGGGCATCCAACCTGGTACTAGTAAGGTGTACCTAATAAAGTGGCCAGTGAGTGTATAATAAAAATACGAAGAGTAATTTTTGATTTAATGCCGACTTTACAATAACTATTTTGACTCTACCTGCAGGGTCTAACCAACAATGCTAGCCTACCCCTGGCCATTTGATTATAGATCAACTGTAGGTTTCTCTGGAAGTAATTGTGTCTCTGCATGCCTTTTGTTGATATTATTCTTATTGTTTTTTACATATTGTACTAGTGTTGTGTGTACACAACTCCAGGTGAGCCAGTCAACACATTTTTCACTTACCGAAGACTGACTGATTCCCGTCACTCAGACAAATCAAATTTTGCAGAAGGAAAAGCACTTACCTCCAGCTGGCAAAGAGCGTGCCAGTTTGATCAGTGGAAAAAAAAAAAAAAAAGCTGGTGTACCAGTCTTATGATGCCTCATCTCACAATGTCAAATCAAATAAGCTGTTTGATAAACGCCACAGAGGGTTTAATTATAGTAATGATCTCATCTTCCACATCAGCCTGCCTCTCGTAGTGCAAAGCCACATCCACAGGCAGATTTTCTCTCCCTCCCCGCACATCTCTCTGCTGCTTTCTCTGCCAGACACCTGCTGCAACAGCCTCTTAACACTGCAAATTCTCTATGACAAATGAACATCGCCGTACTTTAAAAACGAAGGGCCGCTTTCCTCTTGCAGAGAAGAGTTGTTTTGGCCCGTGGCATAACAGGGAGGACATCCTTAGCAAGTACATAGGGATTCGATCTGCGGAAGTGTTGCTTTTCCAGCCAAGGAATTACTTCTCATTAGTGTCTGTGCATGCTGTTGTCGCTTTGAATACACAGCAGGAAGGGTGGTCATAGCGGGACGTCAATATGAAGTGTAATACACTCAATGCTAAGTACCACTGATGAACTGATTGTCATTGCATCTCATTTTTTCCCGTCACAATGTATACTGAAAAAATGCTTTTGTTACTTAGAGTTTTGGTCTTGTTTTTTTTGTCCAAATATGTAAAACTGCTAAAATTAAGAAGCATTTTCTAGACAAGTATAAAACATTGTTTTGTTTTCTGATGTAATAAGTCAAATGTAAGTATAAAAGAAGCTAAATAATCTGCCAAGGGGTTAAATTAAGCAATCTTGTGTTCAGGTATGACATACATGGTGGAAATAAGTATTGAACACGTCACCTTTTTTCTCAGAAAACATATTTCTAAAGGTGCTGTTGACTTTTCACAAGATGATGGTAACAACTAAAGAAACCCAAATGTTTAAAGAAAACAAAACTAATTAGTTTACAAATTATGTTATAAGTAATAAAATTAAATGACGATGGGAAAAAATATTAAACACATGAAGAAAGTGAGGTGTGGAAAGTAGGGGTGTGAACCTACACTGGTCTCACGGTTCGGTTCGGTTACGATTATCATGTCATCGATTCGGTTTAATTCGATATCTTGGTGCATCACGGTGCATTGACGATGCTTTCCATACATAATTAGATTTTTTTCTTTACAACACAAGAAAAAAAATTGTATCAAAATCTATAAATATGTTTACATTTATATATTATTTGTAATACAATTTTGTCCTTTAATACAAGCAGTAATATACTTATGAACTGTACCTTTAATTTTACCTGCTCAAAAAAAAAAACGTTTTTAGACAAAACTCCAACACATGTACAGAAGAGACAGCACAAGCATTCATAACAAATAAACTAATGTAAATATTATCCTGCTTGCTTTTTGAGTGCTGGCAAGTTCTTACACCACTATGATTGGTCATTGTCTTCACCTGCTCAACAGAAAGGGCTGCGATTGGCTTTAGAAACGAAATCGCTGTTTACCCAAAATACACGGTTATCAGGTAATCCGTAATAGAATAAATACAATACAATAAACTCAGACCCATACTTGTGTCTGGATCTACAAGTATCGCTTTAACAGCGAGAAAAGAGGAAACTTTACCTCACGAACATACCAATGGGTCAAATGCTCAAAGTGTGTGTGTGTGGGAGAGAGAGAGGGGCAGAGATGGTGTTTTTACAGCGTTTTTCCCTAGTGAAATAGCGGCTCGTGCTTTACCATTCCTCAGTGTCAGTGAAAGATTTGCTATTTAAGTAGTAGGAGTGTTTTATTTACTCACCCTCACCTCCTTCGCCATAGTATTCTACCGCGACATCGCGCATAGGGGATAAATGACGTCGGTGCATAATAACCGGTTATGATCTATTACTGAACCGATATCGAATTGTCCCCATCTGCATCATGGTGCACCGAAGAAACGATTAATTTTAACACCCCTAGTGGAAAGGCATGGAAAGTCCAGACAGCAGCTGAAATCTCTCAGTAGTTCTTTAGCAACCCTCTGCCCTTCCTTATTGCAAATAAATATGAGCTGCTTCAGTCCAACATCTACATTAGCAGGAGGATGAAGATGACACCAGGGTGGACGTTTTAGCAAGACAATGATCCAAAACACAGCCAAGGAAACTCTCAAATGCTTTCAGAGAAAGAAATTCAAGCTGTCTTGAACTTAATAGAAAATACAAAATAAAGATCAGATTTGATGAGACCCACGGAACTATATATATTTTTTCACTCTGTTGAAGTCTGTAAAAAAAATCACACCTGAGCAATTCATGTGACTTCATTCTCCACATGAGAGACATCTTTAAGCTGCCATCACCAAATAGCCTTTTATATAAACTATTTTTTTCTTTTCTTTTGTTTTATTTTTATGTGTGTATTGTTTGGGTTTTTACCAAAATCTGGGGGGTATTCCAGAAAGCAGGTTATGTGAAATACCCGGGTAAGTTTAAGAGTAAGTAAGTGGATAACCTCAGCTTTGGTTCCAAAAACGGAGCATAGCAACTTACTCTCTGAAGATAACCTGCTCTGGAGCAGGTTATATTCCAGAGTTTGTCTGTTTCAGAGAGTTTACCAAGCATTGCCGTCTCTTGATGAGAATTTTGATGGACGTAGAAGCACAGATAGATGAGTTTTTTTTCATCTTTATATGTACAAGCGTAGGTTTTTATCATATCCAAATAGAAAATTTGATTGAGCGTTGTCGTTTTTCAAAATAACCGTTAATTTATTTAAACCGTTTAAAATCAAATGTGACAAACTCCGGGTCTGCGCTTACCATAGAAATCATTCAGTGCAGCTTTGTTTTTGCGTCAGTGCATTTTACTGTACAATGTGGCAATAGCGTGTAGAACTATCTGTACAGCATGCCTGGCACTGAACTGTTTTATATGCTTTTGTACAGTTCCTTGGCCCTAAACCTCTGCATATCATTACACAAACGTTTCAGAGCATGGTAATAATGGTCAGTGCGCCATTAAAGAACAACAGTGCTCACAGCAGAGTGAGTTCGAATGTTGCAGAGAATTTTTTTTTCTCTTCCTCTCTCTCTGTGTGGTTTAAGGTCAAATAATTCAACCACTGATTAGCCTTTATTAAGGGACAGAGCAGCTCCTCAGAGTTATTTGGTGGCCCACAGCTAGACAGGCCTGCTCAGCCTTCTTTCTATTAGCTACATGACAGAAAGAATATTCTAGAATGTTTAATACAGAGCTCCAGTAATCAAATGTTACCTTTTAAGACAATGTTTCTGTGTTTAATTTTGACTTTGGACAGAGTTCTTCAGAAGTATTACAATTTATACAATACACATTATTATTGTGGCATTAAGAAATCAATGGCAGGAAAATTAAATGGGTAACACTTTACAATAACAGTACATGAATAATAGTGAATTAATGTGCAAATTAACATTATTTTGAATTAATGATGAGTTAAGGTATGCACTAATCATGAACTAAGTTTAACTACATCATGAGTCACATGAGTTCATGTGTGAACAAACACCTTAATTACTTGTTAGTACATGTTGTAAATTAATGTATTAATTAACATTAACTTTAAGCTAAATGTAACCAAAATGAACCCATGAGCTGTTAATGTATATTTATATCATGGCTTTACTTGGAGGGGCACAACTTGATTAACTCATCCCTAACTACTCATGAGCTCCTGTTCATGCTGATGTTGACAGAACACTTTTCTATTGTTATTCATTGTAAACCCACTGGTTGGACCTGCATAAGGAGTTCATGAAGAATGGGTTAATGATGATGTGCCCCTCTAAGTAGTCACAACATAATTATATATTAACATGAGTTCATGGTGGTTAAATTAAGCATAAACCAATGTGGTAATTAATACATTAATTAACAATCAATCATGTACTAACAAGTAATTAAGGTAGCTGTAATTCACACATGTGACTCATGTTGTAGTTAAAGTTAATTCATGATTAGTGCATACCTTAACTCATCATTAATACATAATAAAGTAATGTTTAGTTGATACTGTATTAATACATCATTATTCATGTACTGTTATTATAAAGTGTTACAATTAAATGCATGAATGGTTACACAACATATTCAAAAAGGATGTTAAAGTTACATTTAATTTTTTCATTGCAATAAAAGGGAGGGTGGCATGTGTAATTTAATAAACTAACAAATTTTCTCTTCGCTTATCTATTTATTATCTTATATTTCTTTCCTTCATTGATGCAGATGTGTATTGCTTGTTCTTTATAATCGGCCTTAATTCCTCATACTCCAGCATTAAAACTTCCAACTCCGCCTCTGTAAAGTGCATTGCCCTTTTTTCTCACTGTGACTTTCTATGGTAACTCGTGGTAACTCAGCGACCCCAGATTAATAAAGGAACTAAGCCAATAAGAAAATAAATTAATGAATGAAAATATCAGTTTGCAATATCAAGCAGCAAAATGAGCTGTTTTTAATGTCTAAAAATGAATAGAAGTGAATGAGACCGGAAGTCTTGGGCCAAAATGATTCAAATGGCTGCACCCGCTTATACGCAGAGAATTAGGTGAATAAGGTGTCATTTATAAGTTCTGTGTTAAAGCTTATAATACTGCAACACCTATTAAATCATTTCAAACAATAAAATTATTAATTTTATGAAAAGCTAGTTAGATCCACTATTGGATGTTGTTGCCATTTGGCAACATATCCTAAAGTACCTTAATTTTTCAATTAAATAGTTTCAATCAAATCCTAAAGTACCTTAATTTTTAATCAAATATTTTTTAATAGATCTATTATAATGCGAAGAGGTTTAAGATTTAATTAATTAATTAATTTATTTATTTTTGATATTTGGACTAAAAACAAGACAGAAACTCGGAAACGCATTTTTGGCAGCGTAAGAGTGGATCTTTGGCAAGTTTGTTCAATGTCAAAGAGATATGCATAAAATCCATATTAAAATGGCCTGCCAGTAGAATTAGTCAGTTTCAAAACCTGCAATCAGATGCAAATTAATGGCCTTCGTTCTGTGGAAATGAAATATTGCATCAGAGTTGTTGTCAGTCATTTATTTTCCTTTTTGAAAAGAAGCTTGATTGTACTCAATGTGCACTTGCAGAGTATTTCAAAGCTTGAAAGCATTTATTTCAAACACTTTGCATGTTGATAATATATAATTAATGAAATGAAAGGTCACTGAAGGGTACTTTAAGACATAAGTTTCAAAACACACTTATGTGCACTTTATTTTATATAAGGATGTCTTGAGCCAATTCTCAAGGATCACTATTAAGCAAAACGAATCTCCATTTTGTAAGAAATCATGTAAGTTATTTGGCAAGTTAGCTTTGCTCACTGCCAAAAACATGCATAAGAAACATATTAACATTAATCTGTGTGACCTGCAAGTCACAAAATAATAAAAAAGGCCACTTAAAGGTATAGTTTATTCAAAAATGAAAATTTACTCGTTATATACTCAACCCTCAAGATGTTCCAAAACATTTGTTTCATTTGTCTGTTCAACACAAAAGAAGATATCTTGACGAAAACCTGTACTCACTGATTTTATAATAGAAAAAACAAATACTTTTTTTCTTTGCTTAGACAAAATCTTCTGGAATTGCAAAGAAAGTGTTCTTGCAGGACTCCTAGAGTTCATCAAGATTCTTTGAATTCATCTTCAATGCCTCCTCCTCCATCTTACTCCAGACATGCTCAATAATGTTCATGTCTGATGACTGGGCTGGCTAATTCTGTAGCACCTTGACCTTTGCTCTCAGGAACTTTGATGTGGAGGCTGAAGTATGAGAAGGAGCGCTATCCTGCTGAAGAATTTGCCCTCTCCTGTGGTTTGTAATGTAATGGGCAGCACAAATGTCTTGATACCTCAGGCTGTTGATGTTGCCATCCACTCTGCAGATTTCTCACATGCCCCATATTAAATGTAACCCTAAACCATGATATTTCCTTCCCCAAACTTGACTGATTTCTGTAAGAATTGTGGGTCTATGCGAGTTCCAAAAGGTCTTTTGCAGTATTTGTGATGATTGGGATGCAGTTCAACAGATGATTCATCAGAAAAACCTTCTGCCACTTTTCCAAATGATCAACTAGAAGTCGAGGTCTTATTTGTTGCTCTTACAACTGGGATTGTCGACAATACTTTTGTCAGGTAGTGTATACATACCGGCCCTTGTGGCCAAGCTGAGAATGCAGGAAGTTGCAGTATGAATTTTACATCTGACACCTTTCAGAATGCAATGATGCGCGAAATTGAGCTTTTGTTGCTAGAAGCGTTTGCATTCATGTACTTGCGTAGAGAGTGTTTTGGCGGCATTCATTGGAGCTGACGCGGTGATTTGAAGAAACCAGTGATTGCTTTTATTCGTCTGTCATGCTTTGTCCACCAGAGGAACGGCTGACATCATTCAGGAGAAAGCTGAGAGCGTCTGACAGACAGAGAGGTTTACTCTGACACTGACTTGTGCCCTCGGGAGAGCAGAGAGAAGTACGTTACATCAAATATCTTCATTCAGAGTCCACACAACTGAGATTTATAACACGACTCTATCCTCATTTCCCTCAGGACACGAAGTGCAAACTGTTTTTGTTGTTATTTTTTACTCCTTTCATCCATTTTATTTCTGTCGTCTGATTTATTGGGATGTAAAAATATATTAGAGCTGTCAAACTTGATGTATTAGCCTGTGAGACTAATTAAATATGAATTCAGTTCAACCTGTTTAATTCATTTAGCTAATTAGCTGTGTTTGCTAAGAAAAAGCCATGAATATGAATGTTTCCAAAAAAAGCAGCTTTATTGAAAAGTTAATTGCTTTTATGAATATTGGTTTAAAATCTAAAAACTTTATAATGACTAGTAAGTCCTCCATGTTTAGTAGGCTAACATTAGTATGTAGATGAAGTAAATGAAGAAAGACCTTCTTAAAGAAACACACCACACTGTAAAAAATAATCCGTAATTTTACGGTTTATTTCCGACATCTGGGGTGGGGTAAAATAACGCCCTTTAATTACAGAAATTTACTGTAAAATAACAGACATTAAATTACAGAAATTTATTCATTCATTCATTCATTTTCTTTTCAGCTTAGTCCCTTTATTAATCTGGGGTCGTCACAACAGAATGAACCGCCAACTTATCCAGCATATGTTTTAGCCTTTTTTTTTTTTGCCTTATTTAGCCTACCCAATTCACATGTACTGCATGTCTTTGGACTGTGGGGGAAACCAGAGCACCCGGAGGAAACCCACACGAACACGGGGAAAACATGAAAACTCCACACAGAAACGCCAACTGACCCAGCCGAGGCTCGAACCAGCAACCTTCTTGTTGTGATGTGACAGCGCTATATTATATAGTATTATTCATTCATTTTCTTTTTAGCTTAGTCCCTTTATTAATCTGGGGTCGCCACAGCGGAATGAACCGGCAACTTATCCAGCAATTTTTTTTACGCAGTGGATGTCCTTCCAACTGCAACCAATCACTAAAAAACATCCATACATTCACACTTATGCACTACAGACAATTTAGCCTGCCCAATACACCTATACCACAACTCATTAGACTGTGGGGGAAACCGGAGCACCCGGAGGAAACCCACAGGTAGAACATGCAAACTCCACACAGAAACGCCAACAGACCCAGCCGAAGCTCGAACCTTCCAGCAACCTTCTTGCTGTGAGGCGAACATGCTACCCACTGCGCCACCGTGCAGCCCTATACAGTATTATATTATTATTTGTAACATTACTTGTATAAAGTTTCTGCCTAAAAAGTCTTTAGAGTTAGTTGCGTACGAGTTTAAATTTGACTTAGACCCACTTATGTGTGTATAACCTATCAAATTCAAGAACATCAGAAAGTACCAAACATGATTAGTGACTTTTATTTGGTGTCTGTGCTGCATCTAATGTTTATAAACACCTTGAAGAGGACAATTTTCATTCGCACAGTTTTTAATTGAACATCTGCTATCTGGCACATAAATAGGGCATATGGAAAGCATGTCCTCCTTAACATTACAGTGAGTTATGACAGTTTCTGTGCGCAAAGAGCAATAAGCATAATTAAAGAGATTCTCTCCTGGGGTTTGCTTTATGTAGCAGAAAACATTTTACAGTCAAGAATCACACCGACGAGGTTTATCAGACGCTCCACCTCACACCTGCTGTATGAACTTGTGCACCTGCTTTGACAAAGTTAGTGGGAACCAGCTAACAAAGATATATTCTACAAAGGTTTCACTATAGACCTTTTTCTTGGAAAGCAAAATTACCCATTATGCTTTGCGTGTATGCGCAAGGAGAATGCTAAGAACTTCCGGTCGGCAGCTGATGCGTGTAAATGGTCACATTTGGACAGCTTTGAAACGATAGTTTTAATCTATTTTACCTGCTTTTATGATCTTTGAACTAATACTGTTGTCGATCAGCGCCACCTCTTGGACTGATCATTTTAAAAAATGTGATCTAATAGAATGGAAAACAGCCGCTGTGAGGCATTTTCCCCTCGTTGTCAGACGGCATCTTCTGCCGTTTAAATGAAGCCTCGTCATCGCTAAAGTCAACAGTTTCTCTTTCTTTAAAATATATAACCAATCCAAACAAATATAGTTCACCAAAATTTTTGTCACACACACACGTAGCCTGTACACTGATTTAATAACTGTGACAAAGTGAAAATAAAGTGACGTTTTAAAATGACAGAAAAACACAAACCGTGGTAAATACTACACACTAAATGAAACTTAAACGTCTCCCGATTAGAATGAACAGCAAATGAGCCAGCAGAGTATCAGTAAGGACTTTTATTGGTCATTTTTGTAAATTGCATGACTACCTGTTAAGTTTCATGTCAGTAATCTGGTTTGCTCTATGATGCAGTGAAGTATTGCGTGTGTGTGTGTGTGTGTTTGTGTTTGTGTGTGTGTTTGTGTGTGTGTGTGTGTGTGTGTGTGTGTGTGTGTGTGTGTGTGTGTGTGTGTGTGTGTGTGTGTGTGTGTGTGTGTGTGTGTGTGTGTGTGTGTGTGTGTGTGTGTGTGTATGTGTGTGTGTGTGTGTGTGTGTGTGTGTGTGTGTGTGTGTGTGTGTGTGTGTGTGTTCACCTGTGTGTCCGGGCCCCTGCGGGTCCCTCCTGCGGGTCAGTGTGTGTTCTGGGGCCTGGGGCCTCCTCAGCAGCAGCACATCCC
>CAIGQZ010032997.1:6677960-6688749 GCA_903798205.1 Danio tinwini
TGTGTGTGTGTGTGTGTGTGTGTGTGTGTGTGTGTGTGTGTGTGCTGAAGAGCCACTGAGCTAACAGCTGACAGGCCGAGGAAACACACACACACACACACACACACACACACACACACACACACACACACTGTATTTCTGAAGGCAGACATGTGAACTAGAACGTTTTTCTCTCGCGCTTGAACCACACCTTACAGATTATAACGGTTTTAACACACACCTTTCAAAGTTGTGTGTCACAAAAACACCCCGTAATCCACTCAAAACGCTATTGAAACCCATTTTCGAAGCGCAAATTACCAGTTGTAAACACTGTAAACGGAAGTTCTAACCATTCTACCGGAAGACGCTGGTCGCTATGGCACCCTCCATGCAAGAAAAAGGTCTATAGCATTTCGATTCAGTTATAAAAATACATTTTTGTATTATATATTTCCAGAATAAATAAAAACTGAATAAGTCTTTACAATTTTTTCATTCATTCATTCATTTTCCTTCAGCTCAGTCAAATATAATCAGATTAAACCGAATTAATCAGAATTACTCTGCAACAAAAAGGAAAGTAAAACATTTTAATGTTATTGATTAATGCACTTGACAGATTTCATTCATTCCTTTTCCTTCTGCTTTTTCCTTGGTTTATCACAGTGGAATGAACAGCCACTTCACAGATTTATGTGTTTTTAATTTTAGGTGGTTTGTGTAATGTGTTTTATGTTTGGTAAAATAATTTGCATCTTTAGTCACTTTTCAACTAATTACACTGTCTTGTCTCAATAGATGGATTTAGAGGTTTTTGCAAAAAAAAAAAAGCACAAGTGGATTTAACTGGTTTTGATGCAAAAGAAAATGTACTTTTGTTAAAAACCAAAGAATTGTCTAAAGCAACATTTAAAAAAAAATATATATATATTTTATTTACACACTAATAACCCTATCATTACCTATAAAATGAAACTTCTGAACTTAATCAGAGGAGCCTGATAAAAAATGCTCATGTACAAAAAAAGAGGTCTGTGGATTTAGAGGGTTTTGCATGTGAACTCTTCGTTTGATAACTAATGATTAATTATCAGATGTTCATTTTTTTTTTGTAACTCAAATGAACTGATTAACTCAACTCATTGTTTGCATTTTTCAAGTCATTCAAACCACTGAATTAGCCAATACAAGTCATGTAGTTGGAAAGAAATCACAAAAGCCATTGTGTTGGGTAAAACCCCAGCAATGTCAAGTTGAGAAATTGCTCGATCGTTTGCAAAAGAAACACTTTACGACCTTTTTGACCTTAGCAAGCTCTGTTGACCCTACGGTGACATCTGGGTAATATTGATCTATAGTTCCTTATGTACTGGCTGTGTTACACAGAGTGTGAAGAGCAGATAAACACAACACAACACATCTCCTGCTAAACCACAGAGCGAGTGATACTGAAAAACCCTTACTGAAGCTGATATGATGATTTGAGTATCAATACCGAGCAGTCGCTGTTGAGATGTGGGTTATTTGCCGTTTGCCACCAGCTGATAAATGGAGTGTTTTGATTCCTGTCATTAAGTTAAGAGATAATTAACGGTGGAGTGAGCTATTGGCATTGATCTCTGTGAGGCAGTCTGAAGGAATTGTTTCCTGTTGTTTCACTGCCACAACATGCATTCATCGATCTGTGTGGTCACGCCATTAATGAGAACTTCTGTCTGAATGTAATGTTTTCGGACAATCAGTTGACACAGGAAGTTTGACTGACAGGCGATCTGACCAATCATAGCACAGATATTGTCAGGGCATAACCTATAACTTAATTCACAACCATATATTGATACAGTCACTGCAAGGTATTTAATACCACACATCATATGGGCAAAAAAAACCTCAGCATTTCGCGATGCAGGTGTGGTCTTTCACCGACTCGGTAGGTGCAGTGTTGACATGTCTGTACTGCACTTTAATAATGTGATTAATATCGGCATACTCCACATGTCTAAGGGTGCTTTCACACCTGCCTTATTTATTTCAGTTGATTCACACTGGAGTTCGTTTTCCCTCTTGGTGCGGTTCATTTGGACAGATGTGAATGTAGCAATCGTACTCGAGAGCGCACCAAAAGCGGACCAAAAAAGCGTACCAAGACCTCCTTGAAGAGGTGGTCTCGGTACGCTTTCAAACTAACCCTGGAGCGGACCGTTTGTGGTGAGAACATGGTCTGAATTGAAACAGACCCAACCGCAAAGAGTACTGCGCCTTTTTGGACTAATCCGATGCGCTGTGCATTATGGAATGTGGAGGAAAAATATTTGTTGACAGAGCTTTAGCAAAGGAGGGAGAGAGGGGGAAAACATTACCTAATGGATCATAGTAATATTTCCAGAAGATGACAATGTTGCAGTTTAGCTAAATTAATTCACGCCTCCTCCTGAAGTGACGTACGATGCACCTTCGCTGTTTGCAATGACTTAAAGCATTGTTTTCCAACCACAGCCGCGCTTCATTCTCGAAATGTATAGTTTGCCTTAGTGATGTATACAAACTATATAGTATACTATGAGCAGGAATACAATTAGCCAGCGCAGTCATAGCTCCATAGTGAAAAACGACATTTTGTGTCTGCCGGTTTGTTTATTTGCGGGAGTTCCATTGGCATTTTCCTGCACGTGAATTCTGACCAATCGAAAAGCAGTTTAGGAAATATGTTCAACAGCATCTGGCCAATGAGTGATGTGGATTTTGTCACATGAATGCATTTTGGTTCTTTTCAACTGGTAAAGTGGCCCAAAGGCGGAATAAAATGCTACAATGTATCATTTATTGTCCTTGGTCCAGACCAAATAAAGCGAACTACAGATGTAAAAGCACCCTTAATCTGATTTCTGTGTAGTTCAATTATGACCTAAATCGGATTAAATGAATCAAAAATCGCTGTTTACATGA
Organism: Danio tinwini; assembly: GCA_903798205.1. Classification (NCBI taxonomy): domain Eukaryota; kingdom Metazoa; phylum Chordata; class Actinopteri; order Cypriniformes; family Danionidae; genus Danio; species Danio tinwini. The sequence goes on from CAIGQZ010032997.1 coordinate 6,680,889, forward strand.
AACAAAATCGTTGTCTTAATCAGAGTATTGTCTTAATCGGATTAAAATCGGATTATTGGTGTCCATGTAAACGTACTCATTGTCTGTTTCTTAATATGCATTCTTCAGCGTTCTTGCGTCCTTGTGTTCTCATGTAACGTCTTCATCAACCTCCAAAGTAAGTTCTAAAACTCAAGACCACAAGAACAGAGGATGTGTGAAAGTTCCCGGATGTGTTTTTGATATTGGGGATGCACCGATGCATACTTGAGTGCAAAACTCATCCGAGAAGTCCTAGAAGTTATTGTGGCTGTGAATAAAGAAGGTGGGAAGTTCAGAAATTCTATACCAGTTTATTGTTAAAATTCAGAGATATAACATATCAGGAGTTTCCCTAAATGAGACGTTGAAAGTAAACGTTAATGTGAAAATTTTACTAAAGGTATTGTCAGGGTTCTGCCACTCTGGTCTTGTAAATTCTTGTTTCGGTGGCAGAGTCTGGACACTAGCTCTGTCTTGTCCTGTCCTGTTGTGCTCGGCTCGAGTTTTCTCAGGTGTTTTCTGTCATTATGTGTGTCTGTATGAGCGCCATTTGTGAGCAGGCTTAGACCGTGCGCGTTCCCGCTTGATGCGGGCGTGTGAGGTCTGGGCGTGTTTGCAATTGCGCGCTCTTATCCGGGTGTTCACGTTCGTCTGTCTGCAGTGTGGTGTTTCATTCCCAGCATCTCAGTCTAGTTGGTTTCGGTTGGCGCTGGTGTGTCAGTACACGGTGAGTGTTTTCATTCATCGTGTACTCGTGTCTCGCGTTCAGTCTTCTGTTGGTGTTGTGTTCAGCATGTGGTGCATGTTTACATGCATCGCCTGCTTGTGTTGTCATATGAACACGCGGTTAATGAGTTCTCATTGGCTGCCTGTTCTAGTCTCGTTTTATGTGAGCACATGGCTTGTGTTGTCTCTTTATGTCATGTGCTCTCCCGTCTATTGTCTAGTCTCACCCGCCTTGTTAACCCATTATTAGTTTATTAGGTTCACCTGTTTGTGTGTTAATTTACTTCTGCTTATATTCTCCTCATGTCAGCTGTCCTGTGCCAGTTCATTGTTGTATGTTGTCTTGTCCAGAGCTGTCTAGCCCTGATCCCTGCCAGCCTGCCCAGTAAAGTTTGTATGCTTTGTTAATGTTTCCCCCCTCGGGGTTGTTTTATTTTATTATTAATTTAATAAAATTTAATAAAATTTAATTATTTAATTAATTTTTTTTTAAATACCCATATTATTATTATTTCTGCACCTAAGTCTTCGCTCCTTTTTCTTACCCACGATCGTGACAGGTATGAACACATTAAGGGTGTTTATTTGTTTTATTTGTATTGTGCAAAGTATATTTGTAAGGTTTTTGTGCATGTTATACAGTTGAAGTAAGAATTATTAACCCCCCGGTTGATTTTTTTATTTATTTATTTTTTTTTATATTTCCCAAATGTTCAACAGAGCAAGGACATTTTCACAGTATGTCTGAATGTTTTTTCTTCTGGAGAAATAATGGTTTTATTTCGGCTAAAATAAAAGCAGTTTAACTTTTTTTTTTTTTTTTTTTTACTTTTATGGTCAAAATTATTATCCCCTTTAAGCAATTTTTTTCTGATTGTCTACAGAACAAACCATTGATATACAATGATTTGCCTTATTACCCTAACTTGCCTAGTTAACCTAGTTAAGCCTTTAAATGTCACTTTAAGCTAAATACTAGTGTCTTAAAAAATATCTATTCAAATATGATTTACTGTCATCATACCAAAGATAAAATAAATCAGTTATTAGAAATTAATTATTAATACTAGTATGTTTAGAAATGTGTTGAAAAAATATCTCCGTTAAACAGAAAATGGGGGGGGGGGAATAAACAGGGGGGGTAATAATTCAGAAGAAGGCTAATAATTCTGACTTCAACTGTATATTGAACAGGGAAAAAACAATCCGTTAAAATTATGTGAAGGTCAGGTGACCATCAGGATGAACGCATCATCTCATTTCTAATGTTGTGTTCACCGCAATTAGACACGTGAACATTTTGAATTTTACTTACTTCATTCAGGCGTCAAATTTGTTTCATTCGCACGTCAAATTCACTTCATGGGCAGGGTTTCTGTCTGCCTGGTAACTTTAGATTCGTTGCTAAATGGCTAACATGGATTTTATTGAGAGAGTAGCTGTGCTTTATGTGCTTTAGAAAGGCTGATAAACAGCGTAGATCTGTTTGGCGCATTGACTAATCGCACTAGATACTGATTTCAGAGGTGCACCCAGCTCTGTGAGCTCATCATCACCTCCAGAAACTATACCTGGATGATGGAAGCATTCAGCGGTGCTTCAGACTGAGCTGAGCCCAGTTTGATGAGCTGTTGTCTTGTGTTGGCATGAGGATTTCCCCTCGGGACACCAACAACAGGCACTACATTATAATCACACCCCTTACAAAAGCAAGCTTGTGATTAATGCAGCACAAATGTCTGCTGAAGTTCAGATTTTCCAACTTGAGCGAATTCGCACTACATGCTCAACTCGAGCAATTCGCACAAAAGGCGTCATTCATGCCGCCTCATTCGCACAAATTTTGCTGCAAGATGTCTATTCACGACTTCGCATTGACTCAATGTGTAAATCACTCACGCTTGACGATTCATCTGCATCTGGTGTGAACGCAGCATTAGAGGACGCGTTCTGTTCTAGCGTTCTCCTGAGTTCATTCTTCTGAGGTAACCTGGCAAAAACGATCCCCACGAAAGCGCAAGTCTATTCTCTGCATTCTTGCAATTGAGAAACAGCCAGTGTTTGCGATGACAAGTTGACATTCAAGATGGCAGACATATTGATGTATCTGGAGCATTCCAATCTATCATTTGCATATACATTGTTATGTTTTTAGAGCTGTTCAAAATTCACACACATGTAAAGCTTGTCAGTTTTCCTTTTGCATTTTCATGAGCCAGGACTTAAGAAATAAATAGATAAATAAAAAAAAAGTTTGCAATGCCCCTGGTCGGAGGAACAGAGACTCACCTGGGACTGTTGGAATCAGCAAGAAACAGCATTTTACTTGCCACTGTCTTGTATCTAATGAATAATTCAAGTGCGAGCATGTTTTCTGATTCGAGTCCATTTTCTGGATTGTTACTGGGACATCCTGAGCTGCAGTGCTCTCGCTGTGAGCCGAGTTTCCCTGCGTGCTCTTTTCGCCAATTCGCTGCTGGAGAGACTGAATGAACATTGAAAAAAGCTTGAAACTCTTTGACTGTGAGCAATGCTTTCTGATTCATGATGTCATAAAGGGCCACTTCAGGCAATTACACATCCATTAGCCCACACAGCGCAGGAAACAGCCCTTTACTCCGCTCTGTCTCTCTGTCTCTCTCTCTCCACACACACACACGCACGCACGCACACACACACACACACACACAGACACAAATTTGGCAGGAATTAACTTTGTTATAATAGGCGTCAGATCCATTTGGAAAACAATTGATCAGCCTCTCGCCACTAACAGCTGGATTGGCTGAAGTCATTTGCAGTCGGTAGCTATAGGGGAAGTCTAAAGCAGGGGTCTCACTTCCCCCTCACAGCCCCTGAAGCTGATGGGTTAAGGCCAGATGCTGCAGGCGAAAACACTGTTCTTTCATGCACCTGTTAATCTTGAGATTTTGGGATTTTTGGGGCTTTTCATAAATGTCCAAATGTCCTCGTGCAATGCTGTGTCAGGTGTGACTCTTTTGTTTTGCTAGATTCAAACCAATGCAAGTATAGTCCCAACTTGCACCATGTTGCTTAAAGGGTAAGTTCACCCAAAATTAAAATGTCTTTTCAATCCCCTGAGGCCTTTGTTTGTGTCAAAAGCTATGTTTCCATCCACCTATTTTTATGAGCATTTTGCATAAGCTCATAAAAAATGGTTGATGAAAACGACAAGATGCGCATAAACTTTAAAAATGTGCATAAAAAACATATGCGCATAATTGGGTAGGATAAACTTTTTATTTGTTAAGAAAAAATGTGCAAACCAAACAAATTCCAGTATGTGCATTAAAAAAGTCATGTGATTTTGTTATAAGAGATCATGTGATAATAAAAATGTGTGTGAATGGACAAACCAGCAGGCTGAGCACACTGTAAAACTTATGAAATTCAAAATGTCAGTGTTAGTATTATTATATTAAGTAATATGCGGAGGCACCTATTGTTTCCTTTAATGTTTAGCTTATTCTTCTTCCTCTTTAGTATCTTCTTCTTCCGCCAGATTTGAATGGCTGCCAATATAACCATATGCGGGAAAGTTGTAAAATTTGGCAAAATGATAGAGGGCAGTCTCAACATGAACCACAGCAAACCTGAAGTCTCTAACTCAAACTCTCTAGCGCCACCACTTGTCCAAACTTTCATGTATGTTTATTGTTATAACTTTTGAACCGAATGGGCTACAATCAAAAAAAATTCTCTAAATCCTTGGCTCAAGACAATTCAAACGCACCCTATGATGTCATTTTCCCTCATGAAAATTTTTCCGCTATTAAGAATTATTCCCAAAACCTATTTGACCGAACTCGTCCTAGGACGTCCTCGTCCAATTCTCCAATTTTCCCCAAAATTAAATCACATGATATACAGACCATTCTGACCAATAGTTAATGAATCCAAGTTGACTAGTCGAACCGTTTTTGTTTAACTTGCGAACAAATTTAATGTAGAACTTGCAAAAACGGACTTGAGGTGATATCTCCATGACGCATTGACATATGCACACCAAACTTGGTATGTGTTATGACAACCTTAGTTTGAGATTTTCTACAGTATTTCAGGCACACTGCCACCTACTGGTCCAGAGATACATTTTGTTTATGTCTTCTCAAAACTTTTTCCAAAACTCATTAAACTGGTCTCTTTACATCTGACAGAGCATGCCGAGTCGAACAATTTCTGATTTTTCCGAGGTCAGCCATTTTGGGCATTGGCAATTTAGATTTTTGGCAAAAAATGCCACATTTTACAAACATATTCACGTATCATTACAAAACTTGATATGCATCTTTGACACCATACCCTGAAGATACTCAAAAACTTCTGGAGCTGCGCAGCCTTGTGGCCAAAAGTTTAAGCAATTTTTAAAAATGCTAATAACCTTTGCTTAACATTCCTTATTGTCTTGTTATGCTTTCTGGATCATGCCAAGACCATTAATATCAAATGTGCCAAAATGAACTTCCTGTCCGCCATTTTGTTTTTGATTGAAAAATAATTTTTTCAAACTCCTCCTAGACCGTTTTTCAGATTTTCACCAAAATTGGCTCAGATCATCTGCTGGCAAAAAGTTCATGAATTCATGTTGATACGCGACATGGTTTTTGTTTACGCCACTGACAAATGAGCTGGCACGATGTCAAAAATCGCCTAAGGCTGTAATTCTGCAATGTTTGAATATATTGATGCTTTAGATGTGTCACTGGTGCCTTACAATAACCAAAACACATACATTTGATAACAGTGCCACCTAGTGGTCACACATTATAAACCCTTAACTAACCATCAAAAATGAATATTCCAAAATGACTAATAAATGTTGATTGCATAGGTTTATTGTGATAAAATCTCATTTTATTATTTGCGTCATGCTGAGGCAAACTTCCTGCCCACTATTTTGATTTCATTCAAAAATATTCTTTTGCAAACTGCTCCTTAACCGTTGATTCACTTGTCACCCAATTTGACTCTGAACATATTCAGACCATGCTAACCAAACGTTACGGAAATCACATCGGTCAGCAAAATGGTTTTCATTTACAGCATCGACAAATGTGCTAACACTATGTCAACGTGCATCTGTGGCTGCGACTGCAATACTTAAACATATTGACAGTAAACTTAAGGTCTGTATTTGGCAACTTACAATGACACCAACACATAAAGTTGGTAACAGCGTCACTCAGTGGTCACGAGTTATAAATCGTTCATTAACCAACAATAGTAAATCATAAATTAGCTAATAACTTTAGTCTGCATATGTAAATTGTGGTAAAATATGTGCACCAAATTGTGATTATTTTTTTTCTTAAATTTGTGGTATTTTCTGAATCATTCAATGACAAAAGAATACTTCAAAGGGCACTTTTATAAAGTATCCTTTAAAAATGATTAAGAAAAATGACACAAGTGGATTTTCTTTAGTAGTTTGTAGCTTTTGTGGTGTTTCTAGGAACTTGTCAGATCTTTTTTATATACATATAAGAAAAGAACTGTGTGAGGATTCCTCAAAAATTCCTTTTGTGTTGCACAAAGATAATTGCGTAGAGGTTTTGAATGATGACAGAATGTTTCTCCATTTTTAGCATGTTTCTTTGTTAGATTAGTGTGTAGAAAGTGAAAAAAAATGTGAGAAGGTAATATTTTCTCTTATCATCCCCCAACACCCCTTCCGTTATATTTAATCTCTTGAATTTCATTATGGCACCTTAATCGTTCTTCCAACAACTATTAAACTTGAAAAGTAAAAAAAAGTGGCTTTTATAAACATTTTTATTAGTTTAAAGTGATATATTTTCTGGGTTGGTGTTGTATGTTATGGTACAAAAAACTTGTATTAACCTGCCAGTACATTTTCTGTTATTCCTTAAACATTATATTATTTGAAACAACTAAAATGTCAGTAAATATCACTTTGTTGAACTGTAGAGTTGAATTTTCATTCTAATTTTTTACAGTGTGCATGCTAGACCTTCTAACTACAGTATGAATCAGCAGTGAATCCCTGAACAAACTCAAAGTTTCACAGTTTAAGCCCAAACAACCTGTGACTCATTTTCAATAAAAGAACTTAGAGGCAAACTATAGAAACAGGGAGAATTTATTTAAAGCACTTTGTCCCCTACATAGAAAAATATGATTGATTTAAGTCAACAATAATAAATAGAGTACCTGTATTCTTGCAGGCCCCGCTGATGCGTACAGTAGTACAATCAATATCCAGTTTTTCGCAACACAGCAAAGGCACGGGTATTTACCGTAAATCTGCAGTCTGATGGAGCGGAAGGGCATGAGTGGCGTATGAACAGTGAACTCAAAATGACCTGCAGGAGCGTTAGACTTTATAAAGACGCGACACATTGGAGAAACAGCAGCGACTTGTACAATGAAACCTTTCGAGATTCCTCTCTTTTTTTTATACAAATACATCTTGTGTGAGTGCAGAATTGAACACTGGATTATCATTTCAACTTTTTGACCAGAATGTGACAACGTTTTACACCATAAATATTGGAAGTATGTTTTTTTTTATCACTGACAAAAAATATTCAGTCCTTGAGAAACTTCAGTGGATGCCCCAGTTGTTCATGGTCCCTTGAGTGGATCTCAATGCAAATGCACATATAATCATCATATAATCGGTTGTGTTTTAGCATGTAGTGCAAATTTTTAGAAGTAAAACAAAAAAGTGAGTTCAGGGCAGGAAAGTGTCTTATGATACTGAATGTTTAAGCATGTTATAATTCGCTTTATGTGACAATAATAAATGCAGCAGTTTTGCCAACCCAGGCTCATTATTGATACGTAGCCCTATATACATTTCTGGAGAGCACAAAATAAGTCCCAGGAGTTTTTATTTTTTTGCAGTTTTTGTTTTTGCAAATCCACTAGAGGCCGCTGTGTATACTTTTTCAGTCTCAAAATTATCTTTTGAGTGCCATTCGCCCCTGCTGTTCTCACATAAATCCATCAGAGGCCACCATCGACTGACTGACCGACCGACTGATCCCCCAGCCAACCTCCTTCACTAAACCCAACCAATAGTGTTTTCAAATACACTGATTGACCTGATCACCCTTTCCCTAAACCCAAC
>CAIGQZ010032997.1:6714009-6731431 GCA_903798205.1 Danio tinwini
TTTACAGTAAATTTCTGTAATTTAATGTCCGTTATTTTACAGTAAATATCTGTAATTTAATGTCCGTTATTTTACAGTAAATATCTGTAATTTAATGGCTGTTATTTTACAGTAAATTTCTGTAATTTATTGTCTGTTATTTTACAGAAAATGTCTATAATTTAATGTCCAACATTTTACAGTAAATTTCTGTAATTTAATGGCCATTATTTTACAGTAATTTCCTGTAATTTAATGTCCGTTATTTTACAGTGAATTTCTGTAATTTATTGTCCGTTATTTTACAGTAAATTTCTGTAATTTAATGTCTGTTATTTTACAGAAAAAGTCTGTAATTTAATGTCCATCATTTTACAGTAAATTTCTGTAATTTAATGTTAATTATTTTACAGAAAATTTCTGTTATTTAATGTCTGTTATTTACAGTAAATTTTTATAATTTATTGGCCGTTATTTTGTACGGTTTATTTATGGCACCCCAGCTATCAAAAATAAACCATAAAATTACTGATTTTTTTTTACAGTGTAGAAAAGAACTGTTTTTTTTTTGTGTTTTTGAAAAGATCTCAGTCCACACTACACCGCTGAAAATGCACATCACATGCACACACGCACTCTGACAAGCTGTGTCTGAGCTCCAGGGAGACAGCGGGAGCTCTGAGCACACCTGCTGGCTGAAAGCAGCCGAACATCGGCCAGTGTATCCTATGCACTGGCATGTCTATTACAATATGTATGCGCAGACACTAACCCGCTATAACGTCATCACAAATGACTAAATCTGCAAAAGACCGTCAAAAACATTGGTGAATTGTAGCTCTGACATGGACATGAGGGATATTAATTACTGAAAAACAGCTGCAGGTGAAGTATATTGATCGCAAGTGCTCAGTTTGTGATCATATCTCTGCTTTGTTCTGCTGATAATTAATTCAAATATTCGTAGCATGAAACAGATGGAAATAAGACTGGATTGTGCTGCCCTAGGGTTTTAGGTTTTGGTAAGGGAAAAATTCCACCACCCCGTCCAACCTATTAGGATACCAGGTATCAGATTTGCACAATCCATATGCACAACGCTTTGGCTTGTTTCCCTCGCTCGAAAGCTTGACAGACCTTCGGCGAGTAGCTACAGTTGCTAAGCCATGTTTGGTGTGTGACGGTTTTCAGGTGTGGCTTAGCAAAGGGTCAGTTGTTTGCCTTTATTTCTTATATTGTATAAAATTGTTGTACTTTATACTTTTAGAGCTATTATTGATTAAAAAATTTATAGCTTACTTATTATTATATTCAGCAAAAGAAACGGCTATTTCTTGTTTCACCATGCATTTCCTCTGATAATCATCATTGTGTGTGTACAGCCTGACATTAAGCACAAGGACATATAAAATATGTACAAGATGCCTTAACATTTTTGGTGTCTGTTATGTTTAAGTTGTTAATAAGAAAAATTAAGACACACTGCTTTATGTTTTCATTTTATTGTTAAAATATGATGAATGACGTTATAAAAGTACACTGCCATTACATTTGAAGATTTACCCGACATGTCCTCACATCCTCGGGAGTTCGTTATAAACTTGTGAAGTCTGAACTTACAGGGAAAGGATGCAAGTCTGAACTTTGTGTACTTGGTGACTTACGTCATGTGAAAACAACCTATTGTTGATGGAAAAGTAACCAAGCAACATTGCTTTGCAAAATTACCCGGCAACATTGCTTTAAAAGTTGCCCTGTGTATCATCAGCATTAGTTTTTGTTTACTAAAATAACCTTGGTACACCTTTTTCCCTTTTTCAAATATTTATCTAGTAGATTCACAAATCAAACTGATTGTCAGTGTAATACCACTGGCAATGACAATCATGTATGCAGTGTAAATCACAATCAATCTGCATGTCCTCACCAGTGTTGAATCCTCGTCCCAGGGCTGGCCAGGGTTTGTGATTTTTCCACAGATTGCCCAGGTACCAGTCGCTCTGATTCTCCACCAGACCAATCACCTGCTTCTCTGCAATCACAACATCAGTGTTAAATCTATCAGATGCTCTATGTACTATTGTAATCAGAATTATTAGAATTATTAGCCCCCCTGTTTATTTTTCCTAATTTCTGTTTAACAGAGAGAAGATTTTTCTAAACATAATAGTTTTAATAACTCATTTCTAATAACTGAATTCTTTTATATTTGCAGCACATAATATTTTACTAGATATTTTTCAAGACGCTAATATTCAGCTGAAAGTGACATTTAAAGGCTTAACTAGGTTCATTAGGGTAAAGTTATGGGTAATTAGGCAAGTTATTGTACGATGGTTTGTTCTGTAGACAATCAAAAAAAGTTTGCTTAAGAGGACTAATAATATTGACCTTAAAATGCTTTAAAAAAATTTAAAAGCTTTTATTCTAGCCGAAATGAAACAAATAATACTTTTTCTAGAAGAAAAAATATTATATGAAATACTGTGAAAAATTCCTTGCTCTGTTTAACATCATTTGGGAAATATTTAAAAAAGAAATAAAATTCACAGGAGGGCTAATAATTTTGACATCAACTCTATGTGTGTGACTCTTCGGGTACCAGTGAACTTGCGAAAAATGGCCCACAGCTCGGCGATGTCCGTGGCGAAGGTGATGTCTGTATCGAGAACGATGACCTTCGAAAGGTTGGATGGCAGAGCTTTGGTGAGAGTGAGCTTCATCAGGCCATAGATTCCTGAATAGTGTTTGTTTGGTATCCACGACACCTCCGACTATGGCACATTTAACAAGCAGAAAAAGAGAGAAAAGGAGACGAGTGTGAAAAAACAGAACATATTTTATCAGCCTTGGCTCTAGAAGCATTTTGCCCATTTCTACAAAGAGAATTCGGACCTTCTTTAAGTAAGGGATACTGTACGTTTAAGTGGTTATCCTTGCTGAATAAAGTCTGACACGAAGTGGAACACCATTGTAAAAAACGGTGTTCTCTGAAAACAACCACCTAGATGTACAATACCTATCCACGTTTTAGGAACAACAAATAATAACTTGACCTCTTGTTGATCGTTTGGTATCAGAAGTTGCTTATATGAAAGTCAAAGGCCTCTAGATTACACTTATTTGACCAAAACAAAAAATATTATCATGCCTTGATTTTTAATTAGAACACTAAGGTCTGACTTTGCTTAGACATAAGTCTTGTCACTTCACAGAAATAATATACAGTATAAAATATAAAGTCCTGGTGCAGCGGAAAAAGAATGAATATTGTGTATGACTCCCCTGAGCTCTGAGGACTGCATCCGTACATCTCTGCAATGACTCAAATCACTTATTAATAAAGTCATCTGGAATGGCAAAGAAAGCGTTCTTGCAGGACTACCAGAGTTCCTCAAAATTCTTTAGATTCATGTTCAATACCTCCTCCATCTTAACCCAGACATGCTCAATAATATTCATGTCTGGTGACTGGGCTGGCCAATCCTGGATCACTTTGACCTTCTTTGTTTTCAGGAACTTTGATGTGGAGGCTGAAGTATGAGGAGCGCTATCCTGCTGAAGAATTTGCCCTTTCCTGTGGTTTGTATTGTAATGGGCAGCACAAATGTCTTGATACCTTCTATCAGGGTACACGCACCAGCGCCGCAAGTCAGGGGCTGTCCGCGGCGCCCAGCCACGACTCAGGACACTGTTCATATTTCTGCCGCACCACAGAGTGCCATCTGATTAATTTAGTTTTAAATAGCCTGCAAATGTGCGCGTCTGGTGTACGATACTTTCAACTGTCATGTGTAGATAGTTTTTTAATAGGCTAAGCAAAAAAAATATTGTCAGAATGAAAAATAAGATTGTTTTGATTACCCCATTGGCAGATTATTTTGAATAAAATAGAATAAATTGTCTTGTATTGTCACTGTACACATATACAATGTACATAATCTCGGCCCAATCCCAATTCTATGTTTGTACTCCTTCCCCTTCCCCTCAGCCCTTAAAACCGAGGGTAAAGGGAAAGGGCTTCAAATTTTACCCCTAAGAATTGGGACAGCACCTGCACACATCATCATATGTCATCACGATCTCTTGCTTCATATGAGATCAGACGATCACGACTGCTATTGTTGTTCCAGTTGTGTTATTTTTTAGTATTTATCTTCAGGAAATCACTGAAGGCATATATTATGTTATCATAACGATCTAATGTGGCAATAAGATCGTAACTATACTGCGCATTTACACAGTGGCCCTATTCATCCATGTAAACACACCAAAACAACATTAAGATTATAGCAGACACTGAAAATGCTCATTCCCAGCCACTAGACTTTTCTGACAAGGTATTTGAGCATCATCGAGTGTCAGAATGTTGTGGGACTGCTGTACAGGAGTTATTATTATGGATTATAGATCGCCAAATTAGTTGTTTTTAATTTTAGCGGTTTTTATTTTAGCGTTTTTTTTTTTAAACATGACGGTAAAACCCGAACGCGGTTATGAATATATTAAAACATGTGCTTGTTTGCTGTAAAAATTCATAATAAATACAAAAAATACTAATTTGTGGATCTCCTTCCGGGTGCAGCTATCCTGCCGCTGTGGCTGGTGTATTTTGGGAAATTTTCTTACCCCTTAGTTTCGAGTGTAGTCCTGAAAAATCTTTGTTTGAAGGGCTATCTACGCCTTGCCCTTAGCCCTATGCCTTCAAGCTAAAGAGAATTGGGACACCCCTACCCCTTCACGGGAACTCGCAAAACAAGGGGTAGGGGTAAGGGGTAGGGCTAAGAGGGGAGAATTGGGATTGGGCCTAAGTGCATCTCACTAATCAGTGCAAACATGTAAATATAGCCTTTCAATACAAATCACACTAAACAACAAGTTACAGTAGAAATAACTGTAGACGATTAACAGTAGTGCAAAATAGGGGATGTGAGGGGGTTTAGGGTGAGGTGAAGCAAACAGTTCTAAAGGGCGTCACACACCTGCTGCGCCACTCAGCGCCACAACACGGCGCACACATGACAGTTGAAAGCATCGCACACCAGACGCGCACATTCGCAGGCTATTTAAAACTAAATTAATCAGATGGCACTCTGTGGTGCGGCAGAAATATGAACAGTGTCCTGAGTCGTGGCTGGGCGCCGCAGACAGCCCCTGACTTGCGGCGCTGGTGTGTGTACCCTGATAGAAACCTATGTTTGGAATTCTAAAATGCGTGGCTTTGTCGAGTGGCGCTTTGGGTGTGACACCTGCTTGAGGTAGAATGGGAGATATATACAAGATGTGCTATGTAAATGTAAGATAAATAGTAGTGCAAGATGGGGGGGGGGGTAAAGTGAGATGGAGTAAACAGTTCTGAGACTGAACGAGTGATATATACAAGATGTATATTATAAGATGTGTATTGCAAGTCCATTCCATGTGTGTGCATATATGGGGTCAGTGCATGTGTGAGTTGAGGATGATAATGGCTTTCGGGGAAAAAGCTGTTCTTTTTGCTTGTTTTAAGATTTGTTTTAATTTTGGCATATTATTTCTTAAAACAATACAATATTTTTTTACTTGACTGGAAAACGCTTCTTGATTTAAGAATTTTTAGACATTTGGACTAGAATCTAGATTTTTAGATTTTTTGCAGTCTAATAAATGCGGATAGCATTTATTTTAAGAGCATTGCATTCAAACTGTTATAGCTGACTACAAAAAGACATTATTATTAGGCCTACAACCCTGCATATGTTGACAATCACCTACTGGATATCCTCCCCTTGTCCTCTGTGTTTGTATTCTGCAGTTACAGCATCATCCACGTTTATGGAAATAACCCTCTACAGTTCTTATTGTGCGCTTCATCTTTACAGCACACAGTCTTAATGACCCGAGCTCAGGTTTAATAATAATCTACCGGAGAGGGGTTGATTGAAAAAGACTGGATTTCCTGCAGCTTAGCTTTCATATACTCAGGAGAGCAAAGAGGTCTCTATGCACAGCAGAGACACAGGATGTAAAATCCGCGTGATTAGAGACGGCTCCGAGCCAAACAGCTGACAATCAGAGGTGAACTCGGTGTGGGAGGAGCACGAGGGCACAAAACCAGGACAAGAAAGACTGTATTAGTGTTATTGTGTGTGCATTCATCTGAGAGTCCTTGAGCATGCAGTGTAATGTAAACTAGAAGCTGCTCTCCTGCAATATATGCACGTGTGTCTGAAGAGGTGCTCTTTGATTGTCACTTCGCTCTTTCAGCGTAGCGTGCGCTGCATAAAAAGGAATTTCACCAACAGATGGTGAATAATTCATCGCCGTGGCAAAGGAACCATGCATGCCAAATGGTTAAAAATAAAGAGCTGCACTGTCACTTTAAATGTACTAGCAGAAATGAATTATTCTGTGTTTTCTGACTGCATTGAGTTCTCCGAGAGATCGCTGGAGTGTAAACAAGCTCAATGTTTTCACTATCACAGACATGCCATACTGTCCCGAGGGAACCTTTGCCTCCCTCATTACAATCCATAAGCACGAGTGTCACATCTCTCATCCTGGTTGTTTGTGGCTGAATGAGCTTGGAGAGAATTGCGATCGTTGTCTTGTCATTGGAGATTTCAAAACTATTATTGTTTATGATCTTCCATTGAGCCTCTACACTGAGGCTGTATCCGAAATTGCCCTGTATACCCTTAAATAGTGCACTTTTTTTACTATTAACTCAATCAATCCCACAATGCACCACAATGATGAGTGTACAACATATGGCTGCATTCCTGTCCAATTTTTTATGCTTGTCACTTGTTAACTTTTCTCAGTCACGTTTTCTTATGCTGCGTTCACACCACGGACGTACAGTCAAGTGCCTCACCTGTCATCATCCTCACCTGCCATCATGAGAGAATATTTTGCCACTGATATGCACTATAAGTGCAATTTCTGTATGATTCAATTGATTTTAATACATTTTATAATCAAAATCACTGTATTTTGCATGTTTCCTGTTCAATTACAGCGTAGGAAGTGAGGTGAGGCAGCACCGAGCTGTGCCTCACGTCAGATTACGCAATCCCCTGCACACTGGGGTAAGGGTGTGCCTATTTCTCTCTTACTGTATGTTACCAATGTGATGCTTTATTAAAATGTTTTCATGCATTGTAGATATTTTTATCATAAGTCCTCACTTTACATATAATAGGTAATGTATTTCCTGAATGTCTTTCACTTATTTAGTGTTAAGGTCTGACATAAAGCACTGAAAAGATATGAGGTGAGGCAGGCAGTAGCTCTGCTGCACTGAAGAGGGTGCCCGTGTTATTCTTGTTCAGTTGTTGCTCTTCTTCTACGTAGTAAAGTTCAATAGGAGTTCATTATAATATATTTTTATATACATTGTTGATAAATTTTGTACATAATAAACTATAGTGTTTACCGTTTCACAAATATTGCGATCGAGGCGGGCGAATGGGGAGCGTTGTTTCCGATCGCCATTCAATATAATAGATTGATCAGTTTTCTATCAGTCATCATAGATGATCAGTCATTATTATCTGACAGAGTCAGTATAGCAGATATACTGATATACAGATTTGCTGGCCTTGCTCAACGATCTTAATTAGACCATTTTAATTTATATAAGGAATTCATTTATCATGATCGAAATAATAGCAAGCTAATATGTATAGGCATTAATAGATTTTTATATATAATAAAAATCTTTTTACATTTAATAAATGTGAACACGATATTTTACTCAAGCGGTTTAATAGTATTTATTTGCTTAATTTTCTAATAACTTTTTTATTAATGATTTCCCACAATAAATACTATAGTAATTTATAGTAAGTAATATATTTGGTAATTTGTGGTAATTATAGTTGCAACAAATTTAGTAATACAACAAATTAACAGTTAATAATTATAAAAAAAAAACTAAAATTATTATTATCTATAGAAATTCATTTGATTGTGACACATTATTGTCTATTACTGTTTTTTATATTTTACAACAAAACGATTTTAACCAAGTATGAAAACGTTAAGATACTGAATTAGTTTATCACATTTTATCCTACAATTAGACGGTCTGTTTTGTTTTTTTTGTGTATGTGGATATGTGAATAAAGTCATAAGTGTTTAACCAATTATTTACATAATTTGAGTTGAGAAAGTGCAGAGATGTTACAATAAGCGTTACGATATAATAATGAAATAATGACTGAAATGGGAAACCATAAACTATTTACAGTCTGATGAATGGCAATTATAGCACGGGCGGTCTCGATCGCCATATTTGTGAAATACAGTAGGTGGCGATAATGCTCCTAAGGAGTTATTTAGTTACCATATATGGTTTGCCTAGATTGTGTGTGCCTGAAACGTGTGTGGTTTTGCAGGCTGGCAGCTGGATATTACTGTGGGTACACTCAACAGAGAATTTGCGCACTGAATGATTTTCCACATTTGACCACAAGATGGCGTCTACAGCGGTATACTATAAGTGTACGTTTCAAAATAAAATTCTAAAAGTAATGTTTGTATACATGACAGAAATCAGAATGCTTTCATTAGTAATAGACAACTTATAAGTATTAAATAAATATCACAAGGTTTGACCAAGAAGCTGAAAATGTCATCTGAGGGATGGTTGTTGCTAGATCGGATACGTTTGCGGCTGGAGGTTAATGAGAAATATTTATGTTGTTTATGAAATTTCAGATTTATTGTCATTTATTAATGTCTACCCCCACCCCAACCCTAAACCCAACCATCACAGAAGCGTAAAAACAGTAGTTATACCAAGTATTATTTATCTTATCTATTAAATTACCCAATAAATTGTATTTTTTAACCCCTACCCCCACCCCAACCCTAAACCCAACCGTCACAGTACTGTAAAAATATTAATTATTCTTATACAGTGTCATAAAAAATGCTGCTATATTAATGTGCATATCGCACTTCCGGCCGGCTGCGTATCTGATCTAGAATTTACCCTGAGGGATTTATCCCAAACAAATGGCATCCCTTCCGATTCACTGAGTGCTTCAATTCACTGACTCGTTTTTTATTCACTCCTTTAATTGGACTGTATTAGTGGACCAATGTAGGAAATAGTGTATAGGGGGCAATTTTGGAAGCAGTGTGAGATTCTGAGACTTTGTCATTACCTCTGGGTCAGAAGGGTATGGGTGGTGTTATGAGGAAGGCGCTTACTTTGAGTTCATCAGCGTCATAGAAGCTGACTTGTACAGATGGCACCATCCATGACTGGAACAGAGTGCTAAGGATCTGATTGGCCACCGTATCTGTGATGAAATGAAAGTGCAGTGGGTTTCTCCTGAAAAGAGAGATGCAGGTTTTAGATTTTGTGAGAAATGTGAGCAAATGAGCAATTTGCTTTTGGTATTTTGGTTTCACTACTTCATATTGAGTAGTGTTATTTGGTTCAACATTATGTGTGATATTTAGATATTCATTCATTCATTTTTCCTTCGGCTTAGTCCCTTATTTATCAGGGGCTGCCACAGTGGAATGAACCGCCAACTATTCCAGCATATGCTTTACGCAGCGGATGCCCTTCCAGCTGCAATACAGTACTGGGAATCACCCATACACTCTCACATTCACACACACACTCATACACTACGGCCAATTTTGTTTATACAATTCCCTTATAACACTTGTCTTTGGACTTAACATGCAAACTCCACACAGAAATGCCAACTGGCACAGCTGGGACTCGAACCAGTGATCTTCTTGCTGTGAGGCAACAATGCTAACCGCTGAGCCGCTGTGCCACCCAATATTTAGATATATACTTTTTATTTTATTTTTTAATAAAAATAATATTTTTTAAATTGTATGGCTAATTTTCTAATTCTATTTGATAAAAAAAAAATTGTCACATTTTATTATGATGGTCCGTTTGTTGAATTTAAGTTCCATTGCATCTACATGCCAACTAATTCTCATTAGATTATAAGTAGACTGTTAGTTTGGGGTTAGGGTTGGGATTAGCGCAAGTTGACATTTACTTGCAAAGTTTCTTATAGTCAGTTAAATGTCTGTTTAGCAGCAGTATCAACAGATATTAAGCAGACAGTCTACTAATACTCAAATGGTCCAAGTCTTACCAAAATTTTACATTTGAAATTGTGGTATTTAAAACGTTAAAATTGATTTTGACATGAAATTCAAAATATTGAATTTAACATTTCATATGTGAAACATTGTGACTGATATTTCAATTTAGGTTAAACTGAATACATTAAAAAATCATGCAAACTGTAATGTTTTATTTTTATGTTTTAAATATTCTGGGGAAATTCTATAATTATAAATTCCATTTTGAATATTTTACATTTAAAATAAACTTTTAACTTAAAATGAGCAAATCTGAGTTTTGGATTAGTGGTTCATTCCGCTGTGGTGACCCCAGAATAATAAAGGGACTAAGCCAAACCGAAAATGAATGACTGTGTCCTGCACTGACACTGACTTGGATTTACAATTTTTTTTGTTAAGTTAAGTGGTTGTAAACAATTAATTTGGGCTGAATTTAACTTAATTTAATTTAAACAAACAAATTAAGTTAAACATTACTACATTTAAAATTCAACACATACATTTTTTGCAACAATTTTGCAGACATTTTTGTTCAGTGTGGAGAGCCAGTGTCCTGCAGATTTTAGCTCCAACTTGCTCCAACTTGCCCTCAACAAACCTGCAAGGATGTTTCTAGAAAGCCTGGTAAGCGCTTGATTAGCTAGCCCAGGTGTGTCTGATTGGGGTTAGAGCTAAAATCTGCAGGACACCGGACCTCCAGGACAGAGATTGAGAACCCCTGCTGTAAAAAGTGCAGGGTTCCACACAATTCATTCATGAGGTCCCAACACAAGTCCATTAAGTAAACGTAACTAATTTAAGTAGATTGAACATAAAACAAGTTTCCCAAAAAAGGTTTCGGAATTTTGTCCATTAAATTGAATTTAAATAAGTAGTTTGAACAAGTAGCAAAACTCTTGAGTGTGTATATAATTATATAAATGTATATTTTAGGTCAACACATGTACACAAATGTACTAAAGCACAAATGCAAACAGCTAAATTCCAGCATTTATAATTTTATGATTTTCATATGTACACTCTCAGAAATAAAGGTACATGATCTGTCACTGTGGTGGTACCTTTTCAAAAGGTACACATTTGTATCTGAAGGGTCCATATCGGTGCCTTAAAAGTATATATTTGTACCTACAAATTTTAAGAGGAACACTTTTATACTTTTTAGGTACCAATATGTACCCTTGAGGTATTAAAGGGCACCTAGGTTACCACTTTTTCCAGATTTAATATGAGTCTTTTGTGTCTCCAGAATGTGTCTGTAAAGTTTCAGCTCAAAACACCCATCAGATTTTTTATTATATCTTTCAAAAGTTATTAATTTATAAGCATTTTTTGTGTACTGCACCTTTAAGGCTAGTCCTTCACGCCCACCGTTTCCACGTGCCTGTCAGCGTGCCTCAATCTCCTCTCTCGGCTGCCTCAGACACTGACAGACATGAAGGAAGCTGATCTCACGTAACGTTTGTGGAAAAAATACTACAGTAAGACCTTTACCAATGAGTATTTGATGCATATGTTGTGGAGCTGCAACAACGAGTCACACACAATGTTGTTACAAAGTTCACGCACACACACAGATACACACACACACACACAGCGCAGACACGCACACACACAGACAGCACGCGAGTGTAGCTTTGCACTGTTTTTGCACGCAAATTTGACAGGATACAGGTTAATATCCCCTACTGTATGGCTTTCTGTTATGTAAATGTACAAAATAAACCTGATTTAACGTCCACAAACTGGGATTGAAGCGTCTTTTATAATTGTTCTGACATGCGGCTGTGCTGATGAAGTAAAGCTGAAGTAAATGGCTGTAATTCATTACACACATGCACTGTTTTAAAACATTTAAAACTTGTCAAACTCACTCTTGATCACATTCGATGATGATTGATGATCTTAGCAAACTGAACAGACATTTTATTTACGGTTGCTTTCCGCATGTCCTGTCTTGTTGATATGATTATAAGTGTTACTACGGAGACATGTTAATAAGCAGCTGTCAATCAATTCGGTGGGCGGGGGGACCGCACTCCTACGTCAAGTTGCGGTCGATCTCAAAACCGCTCCAATTGGTCCATCGTTTTTTACACCGGACTGGGTGTGTTTATATCACCCCAATATGACAGTCTAGACACTATACCCACACATATGACTGTCCAAACAAGTAGATTTTTCACCATAGGTGCCCTTTAATATGGACCTTTTAGGTACAAATTTGCACCTTTTGAAAGGGTACCACCCCATTGACAGATCTCATACCTTTATTTCTGAGAGTGTACACTGAAAAACAATTCAGTGGCACAAACAATTGATATAGCCCGAATTTAAACAAACTAATTAAATTTAGTAATGTTCAACTTAATTTGTTTGCTTAAATTCAACCCATATAAATCGTTTGCAAACATTTACCTTAAAAAGGATTTAGTAAATCCATCGAATCCTTTTTTTCAGTCTACTGTAAGACTTCCTACACAATGAATCTCTATATATTTCCATACAGTGTGCTATATACCATTTATGTTCCTGCATTTGGTTCTTACCTGTGGAACAGAATGGATTTGACCAGAGTGACCACATCTCGACTGGCGTTGTGACCCGCACACACACATGCCACGTGGAGCAACTGTGTGTGAAAAGAAAGACCAAAATTTTAGTCTAAGCTGCTGAAGAATTTATTAAAAGACCTTTATTAAAGGGGCTCTATGCAGAATTCAGAAACTGTTTTATTAGCGACACTGGAGGATTTAAAGTGAACTGCAGCCAGCAACATTACTCAGACTCACACCCATACTGTAAGTCATGTACAAGGGAAGGAATGTATTTTAATTAATTTGTTCATTCATTCATTTTCCTTCGGCTTAGTCCCTTATTTATCAGGGGTCGCCACAGAGGAATGAACCGCCAGGTACTCCAGCATATGTTTTAAACAGCGGATGCCCTTCCAGCCGCAACCCAGTACTGGGAAACACCCATACACACTCGCATTCACACACTCATTACACTATGGCCAATTCAGTTCATCCAATTCACTTATAGCATGTCTTTGGACTGTGGGGGAAACCAGAGGCTTCCGAGAAAACCCACGCCAACACGGGGAGAACATGCAAACTCCACACAGAAATGCCAACTGGCCCAGCCGGGACTCGAACCAGCGACCTTCTTACTGTGAGGCGACAGTTCTAACCACTGAGCCACAAAAAAGTTGCAACAAAAAAGTGATTAACAAATGAACATTTTTATCTAGCATTCTACAGATTCATTTAACAGCTTCTAATATGCAAGTGACCCACCAAAATGTGTGCGCACGCATATGCCATAAAAATTATACAAACGTTGCTGCAATAAACACAGAATATTAAACTTCAACAACAGCATCTGTCAGCACGAGGATGCCAGGACTTTCCACAGAGTTAACTTTATGTTTCAGAGCCATTTTGCAATTAGTTTGAACCAAATGGCATTTTATCCAACAGATTTTGTCTGCGTTTCAAACTTCACACATACTTTCTGTTTCTCTTTGTCTCAAAACCACATTTCCACTTGGAACTTTCAGCTTAAATCCTACTTGATTTTATATTTTGTTCTGTCTAAATATAACCAGTGTGCGAATTATACATTGACGATTAAAGGGGGTCAACGTTTTTAGGTAGTAGTTTGGTAATGCATGCTTCAGTAAATCAAATTTATGAATGTATCTAAATGACATCTAATTTGTTAAAAACATGTATACGTTTCCAGTGTTTTGAGGGATATTTAGTGACTATTTTAGAGGTTACTGTAGGTCAAACTATACAAATTATGAGTCTAATGTTTCTTTTTGGAGAATACATACAGATACAAACACCTATTTATTGAGAAACGTGTTTTGCATACTTGTCAACCCTCCCGTTTTTCCCAGGATTCTCCCGTATTTTACAGTTCTATCCCACTATCATCCCATAAAGGTATTTTCCCGTATTTCTCCCGTCTTTCTCTGAAGGGTGGCAATAAACATTAAAGAGCAGAGGCTCTCTATACGCAACCCACACTGCCAAACCACCAGGGGCTGCCCTTTGCTCTTCAATGTGAGTCTGTTCTGTGCTTTCGCTTTGTTTAGGCATGAAAACACTTTGAAATAAATATACAAATGGCGGGATTCCCTTTCCCTTTTATTACAGGTGCCGTCTCCTGTTCATATGCAATCCTCAAAACAGTCATATAGCGGTGCATGACTATCAGCTGCCACGCTCTATAGTAATAAATAGAGGCTGTTTCCCAAACAGATTCTGTACACGCTATTTGAAACAGAGCGAAAGTCTGGATTTTGGGTGCATGTTTAAACAGACATATACACATAATTAATAATAATAATATCTAAAGATGTCAATCTTGGTGGAGTTTTTTTTCTCAAACAAAACTAATTTCATCCTAAATGAGCATAACAAGTTAGGAAAGCAATCGTATGCTTTCTTTATAACGTTAGATGGTTTGCATTTTTAAAGTGACACATGTTATTTAATGTAATTAAATGAAAAAAATCTAAATAAATAAGATTCATCCGTTGCTCTTTAAACAGAATGTTTAAGTTATACAGTGAAGAAACAGCTAATGAGATTTAATAGCTTGATTTAATTTCATTATAATAGCTATTAATAAGCTGAACTGTTTGCTAATGTATTTACTGCTAATGTATGCTATTTATTTTTTCTTTTGTAAATAATAATAATAAAACATATTACTAACCATTTAACTGTATATTTACAATGAAACCACTCAAAATCAACATATTTAGTAATTTTGGGATTTTTTAAGGGGGGGGTGGGGCATCGGGGGAATGCCTTATTATGGTGGGCATATCCCTTATTTTCACATCCCAATGTTGACAGGTATTATGGTATTTTGTGAATACTTAAGATGTCTATCGGTGCTCTAGAACTGCCAGTTTCAGACTGTTGAATGATATTTTTCCTAGCATTGATTGGTGCGATAATACATTCACAGTGGTGTAAACTGTTATAGAGAGGGTCAAATGTATATTTATATTATACATTTTTAATGATTAATATTTGAGATATAGATCAGAGATCAGAGAAAGCTATTTCTGGGGCTGACCCCCCCATACATCTTGTTTTGATGTTCTTCATGGGGGATCAAGTGTTAATTAAGGGGTCAATCCCCACCAAACCCTGCTGTAATTCGCACCTTGGGTATAACCAATCTTCATGTTGGACTGTATTCTTTGTGTGTTATCATTTTAACTTACAATGTAAAAGTATCAATATCAGTATCAATACAATGTATCTGGTAAATGGCAGTTTTTGTATGTTGTGTATCATTATGGGAGCTTGATATCTGCTCTGGCAAATTTGGATGTTAAAAATTCAACTTTTCAGTTTGCAGTGACTTTTATTGGCATTTTAGTAGTTTGAAACAACATGTATGTAACATTAATATGTATATTAATTTTATTAAGTCTGTAAAATAACATAACAAGTACTGGCAATTTATTACCAGGTTTTTGCAATTTAAAATTTATGCCCAGACAAAATATCACTTCAAAGTCACTTTTTCAAACTTTTTTAACATTGAAAGTTGTTAGAGGGAAATTTAAGATCCCATATAGCATTTGAAAAGCATAAATGAATGAATAAATAAATAAACAAATGACAAAATATTTTATTTATAATATATAATTATATTATATTATTAGGGACCGAGGACCGAAACGGTGCATAGGCCCTATTGGAATTGCTTCGCTTCTTCTTCTTCTTCTCCGGAATGAATTGCGATTTTGAGGGGCTAAACATGCCCCAAAATTCACAAAACTTTCCGTTTATTATAGGTTTCGGAAGTGGGCGTGGCAAAATGACTCGACATGGCCACCTATGCACTTGTGACAGACTAGCCCCCGAACTACGAATCACTCACACGCACGAAAATTGGCACACACCTCAAACATGCCAAATCCTACAAAAAAGTCTCTTGAAGCAAAATCACAAACTCAACAGGAAGTCAGATATTTTTAACTTTCTGCGGCGAAAAAGTGGCGTTTTTGCCATTTCCAGCCAATGTATTTTAACGAACTTCTCCTAGGGATTTAATCCGATCAACACCAACATTGGGTTTTGTCATCTAAAGGCCTTGGCGATGTTAAATCGATTAAAGATATTTTAAAATTAAAAAGGGCATCCTGCTGATTTGATTCAGAAGGGCACTTTTTTGTCAGACAGCTCACCGGTTTAACTTTCATTCACCGTCATTCATTTTAAAAAGCACCCACACCATTTTATTTGCATTTGTTTTACTGGAACGCATAAACTCTACAGGTGCCTGATAGTTAGATGTGGAGCTAACATTAATCAGATTCACTCTAGTGAACTGCATCCATGTTAGCACGTTACGTTTGATGTGGTCATTTCACAGTAGGAATACACACAGGTTCGAAGACTCGTTTTCGCCACCTACAGTGCAATTCGGCCAGGTATACATCGGCGCTAAATATCAAGGTGAAAGTCACCATAGCTTGCGTAGAATAGACCCAGCTCCCAACCCAACTCTGCAAATAGATTAATGGCGATATATTTTTTTTATCGCCCGATAATAGTCTCGCGTTAACGTAGCGCGTTAATGCAGCACGTTAACGCTGCTAACGGCCCACCACTAATTATAATATTATAGTAATAGGAATAAACTTCCAGCATTATATCTGTTCTTATTTGTCTATATATTATTTGTGAAAAGTCAATAAAAATTTTTATTTATTATACTCCAGTGTTCAATTTTCACATTAAAAGTTGACAGAGAAGAGATCAAGGTCCCATAATGCAATTCACAACCATAAGTAAACAGCAAAAAAAATCATGAATCATGAAATGCATAACCTGTTAATGTATAGATCAAACAAAACACTGCCATGGTCATTATATGCCAGCTAACCTCACACTTCTCGGCAGTGGGCGAGCGTGAGCACTCGCTGTGGTTTGCCCGCTCCTCAGCTGTGTTCTCCACATCCTCTGGACCGGTGTCTGCCGATGCCACCCACTGCTGATTCCCATAGTTCCCCTCTGCAGGTTGGCCGGCCAAACCCTGTGATTGGCTGAGTTGGAGACGGATCTGGCGGTTCTCCTCCTCCACTTCTCGAACCCGTGATGCCAGGACGTCCCTTTCCAGCAGCCTCGCTTCAGTAGACTCCACCAAACATGCAGAGAGGAGCAGCGAACGTCCGTCTGACATGAAGAAATAACACATTTCATTTCATTCAAGTAATCTTGACAAGTTTATACTAGTATATACTAGCATATACTATATATATATATATATATATATATATATATATATATAT
>CAIGQZ010032997.1:6759576-6770651 GCA_903798205.1 Danio tinwini
ACTAACTTGTGCATTATTCAGCCACAAGATGGAACCAAACAGTAAAACAAAAACAATGCAGACAGAAATAGCTGATGGAGTATACACTAACTTGTGCATTATTCAGTCACAAGATGGCGCCAAAGAGTCAAAAACACAAAGTGACAGAAACAGCTGATGGAATATACACTAACTTGTGCATTATTCAGTCATAAGATGGCACCAAACTGTCAAAAACGCAATGCAGACAAAAATAGCCTTAATGAGCATACACTTACTAGTGCATTATTTAGTCATGAGATGGTGCCAAACCGCTTAAATGCAAAGCTGATAGAAACAGCTGATGAAGTATACACTAACTTGCACATTATTCAGTCACAAACAGCATCAAACAGTCAAAAACGCAAAACTGACAGAAACAGCTGATGGAGCATACACTAACTTCCTCATTATACTTTAAAATATGGCGCCAAACAGTCAAAAACGCAAAGCTTAGGGAAGTGGGTGGGTGAGCAGGTGCAAACTGCACTCGCTAGAGAAATTTGAGATCTGAAAAAGCATACACAGCAGTGTATTCGCGAAAACAAAAACTGCAAAAGAACATACCTCCTGGGACATTTTTTCTCACTTTCCATGTATACAGGAGTATCCACAATGACCCTCGGTTGAAAAAATGCTGGGTTCCACACAATTCCTTCATGTTGTCCCAACCCAAATTAATTAACTGAATTGCAAATTAAGAATTTACAAATTTAAGTGGATTGAACATAAAACTATTAAGTTGTCCTGAAAACCCTCAAGAATTGTATTGATTTAGCTCATTTTAAATAAGCAGTTTGAACCAGCAGCAAAAGTTAAGGCAGGTGACACAACACAGTGTGCTAGACTCCAACTAGATTCCAGCGGTTGTATTTGTCAAATGATTCATATTTCCTTCTCTCTGTGATCACAGATTTGTTGGAGACTGGTTCAAAACACCACCACAAAAACAGTAGACAAGCTGAGCCATCAGATCATTAACGATCCACACTAACGAGGACGAATCTCTCGGCGTGAATGAACTTCAAAGATTTGAAGACGGACCCGCACAGACCCGGGTTCGAGATGTCTCTTTCCATCTATAAGCCACCGGAGGAGAACTGACAGCCATTAAGAACTTCTCTCCAGTGGCTCTGAAGCGAGGGATCGTGGGATATCACTCATAAAGACCCCCATTCTGATACTCGCTGCATTAGGGGGCTAATCTTCAAAAACACTGCTCTCTCCCACCCTCGCTCAATCCCTCTCCTTCCACTTAATATCTCCTCACATGCTGCACTTGTCCCTTTGAGGCCTGAAATCCGGCTAATCTTTCTCTCTTCCAAGCCAGGAAACCAAATCAGCTTCTATCTCTTAGTGTTTTATAGTCAAAAAAGGAAGTGTGTGTGTGTGTGTGTGTGTGTGTGTGTGTGTGTGTGTGTGTGTGTGTGTGTGTGTGTGTGTGTGTGTGTGTGTGTGTGTGTGTGTGTGTGTGTGTGTGTGTGTGTGTGTGTGCGCGCAATACAGATTCAGACAGAGTGATAGATGATAATGAGAAAGAGAGAGCTGCCATCCGTGAGACATGCGGCACTTTAAGAAGTCTCGTGTTGCACGTGCTGTAGCTGAGCTTCACAAATGCTTCATTCCTCTGGAACCGAGTTTTAAATTGCTGATAGACACCTTGATTATGAAGATTTTTTGGGGTTTATTGCTTGGAAGAAGTCTTGTACGCAAGCAGACACATGCCGATATTCTGTATTTCAATATGTAAGGGATAATGTATATCCAGGAGGTTGTTTTTGTAGAAGAAAGTCTCAGAGGGTTCTTTGGAGCCCAACGCAAAGTGGAGTACTGTTGTATATGGGCTTTATTCTGTGAAAACAACCTCTTGAATGTTCTTTATACCGGTTATTGCATGGCTACTTGCCACAAAGCATAAAAATTAGACTCAAAACCTTGTTCTAAGCAGTAATAGTTTATTCGTTCTTTAATTAAAAGCTAAAAAGACAGAAACAGCTGATAGAGTATACACGAACTAGCTCATTATATGTCATAAGATGGCACCAAACAGTCAAAACGCAAAGCAGACAGAACATCTGATGGTGTATACAATAACTTGCACATTATACGTCACAAGATGGCGCCAAACAGTCAAAAACGCAAAGCTGACAGTAACAGGTAACAGAGCATAGACTAACTTGCGTATTATATGTCACAAGATGGTGCTTAACAGTCAAAAAAGCAAAGCTGACAGAACATCTGATGGAGTATACAAAAACGTGCGCATTATCCGTCACAAGATTGCGCCAAACAGTCTAAAATGTAATGCTGACAGAAACAACTGATGGAGCATACACTAACTTGAGCATTATATGGCACAAGATAGCGCCAAACAGTCAAAAGCGTAACACTGACAGAAACAGCTGATGGAGCATACATTAACTTGCACATTATTCAGACACAAGATGGCGGCAAACAGTCAAAACACAAAGGAGACAGAAATAGCTGATGGATACACTAGCTTGCACATTATACATCGCAAGATGGCGCCTAACAGTCAAAAATGAAAAACTGACAGAAATAGCTGATGGAGCATACATTAACTTGCGGATTATACATCACAAGATGGCCCCAAACTGTCAAAAACGCAAAGCTGATAGTAACGGGTGACAGAGCTTACAGTAACTTGCACATTATATGTCACAAGATGGCGCCAAACAGTCTAAAACGTAACGCTGACAGAAACAACTGATGGAGCATACACTAGCTTGTGCATTATACGGGACAAGATATCGGCAAACAGTCAAAAACGCAAAGCTGAGAGAAACAGCTGATGGAGCATACACTAACTTGCACATTATTCAGACACCATATGGCGGCAAACAGTCAAAAATGTGACACTGATAAAAACAGCTGATGGAGCATACACAAACTTGCACATTTTTCAGACACAAGATGGCGGCAAACAGTCAAAAATGCAAAACTGACAGAAATAGCTGATGGAACATACACTAACTTATGCATTATACATCACAAGATGGCACCAAATAGTCAAAAATGCAACGCTGACAGTAACAAATGAAGAAACATATACTAACTTGCGCATTATACGTCACAAGATGGTGCCAAACAGTCAAAAACACAAAGCTGACAGAAACAAAACAGGTTGAATAAAGCATATACTAAAACCTACGTATTATTCATTCACAAGACGGCACCGAACAGTCAAAAACAGACAAGCAGATATGTGGATGTAAGAATATGGATTTGAACGTATTCATTGATGGACAAGGTGATTCTCAGTTCCCAGATGAGCCTGTGTAATTTTGCAAATCGCAGGGTAATTTGTGAAATCTCAGTAGGTCAGTTGAGAAATCTACTGTACACATGCACAAGCAGTTTATATACTGTATGTGAAAGAGTTGATTAAAATAAATAATGATCAGAGACTTAGACCGCCAACAGAGAAACCTACATGTTAAAACTGGTGCAGTCAATATGCTTTACTCAGCAGTTCTTTTCTTTGAGCCAGGCCTATTTCTGACATATTGGGGTTTCATTTACTGTATACAGAAACAAACTGAACAGGTAGAAACTGCTAGAGATCTATTTATAGTGCAAAAGGCATGTTATTTTCAATTTATAGGTGTCATAAATGAGGCACGTTGGTGTCCACATAAAATCTAAATGTGCAAAAGTAATGCTTTATAAAGTGCTTAGCATATATGAATACACCCCGTTTTGAAAATGAATATTATCATGCATTTCTTAGTGAATACAGGTTATATATTTTACAGGTTATTATATTATATATATATATATAATTAAAGTTTTGTCACCGAACATCTTTAAAAATAGAAATATAATGCATTTAAATTCATGTCAAAAAATGACAAACTACAACATTTCAACAACATTTTCTATATTTTTTGTTTCTCTTGATTTTTTTTATTTTATTCATTTTTTCCCTAACATATATTTGGGTGTACTAATTTAGGACAATATCATCAGTTATTTTTTAAGATTAGCTCCAGATTTGGATTCAGTACTGACTAATCTAATGTACAGTTAAAGTCAGAATGAATAGCCCCCTTTTACTTTTATTTTCTTTTTTAAATATTTCCCAAATGATGTTTAACAAAGCAAGGAAATTCTCACAGTATGTCTGATAATGTTTTTTCTTTTGATTTTAAATTTTATTTCTTTTATTTTGGCTAGAACAACAGCAGTTGTTTATTTTTTAACAACCATTTTAAGGTTAAAATTATTAGCCCCTTTATCTATTTTTTTTTTCGATTGTCTACAGAACAAACCATATCTTGCCTAATTACCCTAACCTGCCTGGTTAACCTAATTAACCTAGTTAAGCCTTTAAATGTCACTTTAAGCTGTATAGAAGTGTCATGAAAAATATCTAGTAAAATATTATTTACTGTCATCATGGCAAAGGTAAAATGAATCAGTTATTAGAAATTAGTTATTAAAACTATGATGTTAAGAATTGTGTTGAAAAAATCTTCTCTCTGTTAAACAGAAATTGGGGGAAAAACAAACAGGGGGGCTGATAATTCAGGGGGGCTAATAATTCTGACTTCAACTGTATATAGTTTACAGTACTCAGACCATTTGGTTTCAAAACTTGAATGGTTTGCTGCAATCTGTTTTCTCAAACAGTTTGAGTTAACTTATGTGGTTTTACAGTGTACAGGCTACATACTGTATTATAATAGCTGCAATCTTTCCATAATGTTACTCAAGGACTCAGTCTGGTTGACATTTGTGTGAACATATCTTTTCTTTCAAGGTCTTAAAAAAACGAAACAAAACATTACTTGTAACCTCCGTGGCCTTCAATGTGTTTGGAAACACTCATTATTTTTGTGACTGTGTTGTGAACTTATAACCTCTGTGCTGTTCAAGGATGCCAACCCTGTCTCGCAAAATTAATCAGTGCACCAAATTCCTCCCAGCTTCACTTCCATACTGAAAACCAGTGACTCGGGTTAGAAATGTCCATTCATTTTAGTGCATTTACGTTTTTTTTTCACCAGCAGAAGAATTATAGTGTCTGAATGAATCATCGATCACATCTGAAGGATCATCAGCAAACAGATATTTCTTTCATTTCAAAAAAAGTAGTGGGAAACAACAGATGAGGGTCATTTCAGATCGAATTGGAGATTAAATAAGCCGATGAAACAAATGCATTTCAAGTGTTTAAACATGAGCTTCCTTTGAAATTCCTCAGAAATGTCTTGCTTTACATCAGTTGCGCACACTGAGGAAATCCAGGCTGAACTCAAAGCTCTTTTTAAGTCAGGCAAGCCAGCGTGAAGTCACATGACAAAAGTCCACACAGCTAATGAGAATTAAAATGTAAATCATTAAGCCGTTGTCTTTAACATTACCATTCAAATGGTTACACAGGCCGACTGGGTGACAGACTAACCTGCTTTCTTCACCAAGTCACACACACACACACACTTGTACAGGTATCTATATTGGGACTTCCCATTGTCATAATGACTTTTATACTGTACAAACTGCATATTATATCTCCCTACGCCTAAACAAAACCCTCACAGGAAACAATCTGAATTTTACATTTTCCAAATACTTTATTCTGTTTGATTTATGAGCTGTTTTCCCATAAAGGTTATCAAAATGGACAAAATTGACTGGTTTTGCTTTACTTTGCATATAAAGTAAGTAATACAAGGCGTGCGCACAAACATATTGTACCGGTATCCTTATTGAGACTTTCTATTGACGAACTGATTTGTATATTGTACAGACTGTTAATTATATCTCCCTACCCCTAAACAAAACCCTCACAGGAAACAATCTGCAGTTTATATCTTGTATTTTCAAAATACATCACTCTGTACTCTAGATTTATAAGCCGATTTTCTCACAGGGACCAAAACAATTCCACATAAAGTCAAAATTGACTGGTATTTCTCTACTTGGTGAAAGATTTGGTCCCCACAATGTAAGGAATACAAGGAACACACACATACACACATGCAGGCACATGCACACACTTAACTAGAAATTTAAATTAGAACATAGTATTGACTTCTGTTTTCATACAATTATAAATTAAAATATACCTAACCTAAACCTTAATGTGCATTTGCATTTAATAATAAAAAGAAAATCATATTGGAGGTATTTTTTTTTATTATTTATCATATTCTTGATACATACCTCTGGTCTTTTTTTATTAAACTAAATGAGAAATATTATTAAATGTCTCTACAAACGTTCACCATTTCTAAATACATTTTGAAATGCTTTATTCTCTCTGAAGCTTAACTTTCAGAAGCCATTTAATAGAGTTTCAGTGTCAATAAATAATAAAAACAAGAAATAAGAAAAAAATGGAAATAAAATGAAATAAAATAGTACAAAATATTTATAATTTGTAATTTAGTAAAAATATCTTGCATTTCAACAACAGATAGATCGCAATAAATAGTTTTGTTAAATTACAAATTACAAAAAAATCACAATTACAAAACTTTTCGGCAAAAAAAATATTACAGCATTAATAAAAATGAATAAATATGAATCATTTCTGAAGGACTGTATTGAACTGAATGATAATGATGTTAAACATTCAGCTTTGCATCAGATTAATAACTTTTTTTTAAAATAGGTAGATATTTTTTTACAATCAAATAAATGCCGCCTTGTTTAGAAGAGACTTTTTTTCCCAAAAACATAAAACAAATCTTGATTAATGACATATTAGATAAACGTATGCAAAAATGAAACATACTGTGCTCATTAAAATATCTAAAATAATACTTAAAAATTTTTACTTTACTTTTTTTTGACAAAACTTCTAGACGACAAATGGCTAAAAGCATAGCAGCAAAGTATAAAGATTTAAAATGACAATTATTCAATATTTTTGCAGCTCTTGTTCTAAATATCTGACAAGACTTTTCTAGTAAATAAACTAGGATTAAGCAGAACTGACTGGTAATGATGTTCAGCACTCAGCTTTGCATGAGATAAATAAATTGCATTTTTTAAATTAAGTAAATTATTATTATTAATATTTTTACGATCAAATAAATGCCGACTTGTTGAGGAGAAGAGACTTTGTCAAAAGCATAAACCAAATCTTGATTAACAACATATTGGATAAACGTATGCAAAAATGAAACATACTGTGCTAATTAAATATCTAAAATGAAACTTTTTTTATTATTTCTTTGATATATTATTTTAAATAACAAAAACCTTTCCCTAAACACAACTAATAAAGCAAATGTAAGAGAAAAGTGTTAACACGTAATATTACATTGCTTTTATCTCTGTTGTGGAAGTGTATTTTACTGGACTCGAGTACTCTGTATCACAATTACAACATCGTACAATGTGAGCTACCGAGCAAACTGACCACACCAGAAAAAGTTCATTTA
Organism: Danio tinwini; assembly: GCA_903798205.1. NCBI lineage: Eukaryota > Metazoa > Chordata > Actinopteri > Cypriniformes > Danionidae > Danio > Danio tinwini. The sequence goes on from CAIGQZ010032997.1 coordinate 6,767,010, forward strand.
GAGTTAGATGAGTGAGTCAAACGTATTTGATTATAAATCTCAGACACCTGTAAGCTTATTTGTGGTATTTATGTTGTGTTGTGCAAAGAATTGCACTAAAATAATTAATTTTCACCAATAATATGTTCTTGTAAATATCATTAGTGTGAAAAGGAACAGAAGTTTTTAGTGTCATACTTCCTAATTTTTTTTTGACAAAACTTTAGATGACAAATGGGTAAAAACATAGTAGTATGAAGATTTAAAATGGCATGGAATTAATATTAATTCTAAATATCTGACAAGACCTTTCTAGTAAATAAACTACACTGTAAAAAATGCTGCACACAATCGATTTATGTTGGGAGAACATGAAGTAATTAGGTTAACTAATTAGTTTTTACAAATTTAAGTGGATCGAACATAAAACAATCAAGTTATCCCCAAAGAAATCAGGAATTGTGTGGTTTTAGCTCATTTTAAATAAGTACAGTAGTTTGAACAAACAGCAAACATCATATTTTGAGTGTATTGTTACATTGTAGTTTCCACAAAGTTTCCTTCTGAAGTAACTTAACCCCCTTACACACACAAAAGACCTTAACTCAGCAAACACAACACACCCATTAGACAGCAAACACACACATACACACACCTTCACACACATTCAAGTGCTGTAAAGCCCAAGCCTCTCTGTACCACACTGGAACATGTACACAGAGGACAAAAAGAAGCAAAAGTGGGACAATACCTCGTGCTACAATGGCAGCCTCATATAACCAGGGAGAAAAGAAAAGAAAAAAGCAAGAAAAAGGAGGCACATACACAAAGCCAGCATTGAGAGAGCTGAAAGAACACACTTATCTTCACCTCTGCTCAGCGCCAAGGCCGAATCTTGCTCTCCTTCTCTTCTGTTTTCTGTCCACCGCTTTGACGAAGCTCTGACAGACGAATAAAGTCACCGTGCAGGACATGCATGAGATTTTGAACTAGCAGCAAACTTTGCACCGTTCTACCTGTGTTGATTCATGTGTGTGTGTGTGTGGGGCGGGGTGGGGAGAAAAAAACTCCTCCTTCTTCTCCCTCCACCTCTTTCCCAACGTGCCACGGCAGGTTTGTACATCTCACATTAAAGACTAATATAAATTACAAGAAAATACCTCGCTGCGAAAAATGCTAGGGTCCACACAGTTCCTTTATGTCATCCTGACGCAAATCATTAAGTTAACTTAATATATTTGTTACAATTTTAAGTTGATTGAACATAACATTAAGATGTCCCCCATATAAAATCCCAAGAATTGTGCTGTCTCAGCTCATTTTAAATAAGCAGTTTGAACAAACATTCATTCATTCATTTTCTTTTCAGCTTAGTCCCTTTATTAATCAAGGGTAGCCACAGCGGAATGAACCGCCAATTTATCCAGCATATGTTTTACGCAGCGGATGCCCTTCAAGCTGAAACCCATCACTGGAAAACATCCATCCAAACCACTCAAGTTTTTTTCGGTAATGTTCGGTAATATGCCTTTTCAGTGTTTTGAGAGATATTGAGTGGTTCTCAATGACATATGTGATATTAAATAAAAGGGGACAGGTTTGCTTTCGTAATAATGAAAAACCATTAAGACTGCACATATTTTTATTTTACTGTTTAACTTCCTTGTATGAGCAAGTGTACAATAAGATACAAACTATGCATCTAGATTTACAGACACCTACAAACACATTTTTTAAAGAAACATGTTTTGTGAACACTTACACTGTTTTAAACCGATGAATTCATATTTTTGGTGCAAACAAGCGTTCACAATGGTATGAACTATTATACACTCTCAAAAATAAAGGTACAGGAGCTGTCACTGGGGTGGTACCTTTTTAAAAGGTACACATTTGTACTTAAAAGGTTCATATTGATACCTCAAAAGTAGATATTAGTACCTAAAAAATTTAAGGGAAACACTTTTGTACTTTTTAGATACTAATATATACCCTTGAGGTATTAATATGGACCTTTTAGGTACAAATTTGTACCTTTTGAAAAGGTACCACCCAGGTGACAGCTCCTGTACCTTTATTTCTGAGAGTGTATGGGTGGTCAAATGTATATTGGAAGTTAGCAATTATTTTAATTATTAGAATTATTTAAGATACAGATTAGAGCAAACTACTTCTTAACTATTAAAGGGCAGACCCCACATCTTGTTTTGATGATCTTCAGGGCAGATCAAGCGCTAATTAAGGGGGTCAGACCCCACCAAACCCCCCTGTAATTCACACCCTGTATATAACATGCTGCTGACAATAAAGTCTGACAAAAAAGTTTGAATTGTATTATTGATGTATGATTTGTAGGACTTGTTAAGACAAGACAATATTTAAATAAATAAATAAAATTCAAAATATTGCCATATTACAACATCTATAATATAAGGATTCCAAAAATAAAGTCAAAACATTGGGAATATCATCTTTAAAGTTGTCCAAATTAAGACCTGTCAATCCTTATTGCTAAACAAACAAACAAAAAGTTTTCATATGATAATGGAAGGACATGCAAATGTCATGAAATGCAAAATGTCTTCATGAAACATGATCTTTAATTTATATTCTAGTGATTTTTGGCATAAAGTTAAAAAAACTATATAATAGCCCATATTAAAAATACCCGTGCAAATGTTTGTGCCACATACAATTGAAGTCAAAACTGTTATCTCTTCTGTGATTTTTTTCCTCAAATACTTCCCAAATAATGTTTAACAGAGGCAAAAATGTAGACAGCCCCCTTTAGTGGATTTGTTATCTGAAACGTGCAACCAAATGCACCCGGAGCAACATATTTCTTTTTCAAATATATCCCAAACGATAACTTACAGAACAAGGAATTTTTTACAGTATTTGCTTCATAAATATAAAAATACAATATTTTTTCTTCTTGAGAAAATCTTATTTGTTTTATTTTGGCTAGAATAAAAAAAAATGTTTTCAAAAAAAACATTTTAAGGCCAATATTATTAGCCCCCTTAAGCAATATATTTTCTTCTGAAAAATATCTCTAAATATATTATGTCCTGTCATCATGGCAAATATAAAAGCAATCAGTTATTAGTTATTAAATCTTCTTTCCGTTAAACAGAAATTGGGGAAAATTTACAGAGGGGCTAATAATTCAGAAGGGAAAATAATTTTGACTTCAGCTAAATATAAACAATAATTAATTCCAATTCTCCCTCTCGCTCATGCCTTCTCATGTCCTTTTGGAAGGAGATTTTAGACAAAGATTGAGATAGTAGCAAAGAATAATTGGCTTTACCTGAGTCACTTCATGTGTGCCTGAGAGGAAGGGATAAAAAAAGCTTCTTCTTCAGTCCGTTCACCTCTTTCCTAGGTTTGAGTCTCACATTGGGATCAAAGGCACCTCACAGCCTCTCTCTTTTACTCCAAACCCGTCTTTATGCTCTAAAGTGTATTGTAATTGCCTTTAAAGTGACTCCAGCGCTGACTCTGCCATGACGGAAGAACCTTCAGCTCGTCTTTGTGCCTTGGCTACACCTGATTTACTAAACCTCCTGACCTCCAATGGCTCATTCACTCTCACTCCTCCTCTACCAAGAGATGACTGGCACATACTTGGGAGAAAGAAAGAGGGGGGGAAGGGTGTCA
>CAIGQZ010032997.1:6771051-6781332 GCA_903798205.1 Danio tinwini
ACACACACACACACACACACACACACACACACACACACAGACTCTAATCAAGACAATCAACACAGCGCTTTTTGTCATTCACTTTACATTCATTAGAAGCTCTCATCGTAGCAGACTGGATAGAGAGTCTCTCTTTCATGAAACGCAGCATTGAGAGAATCATGCTCATTGCAAATACAGTTGAAATCACCCTGAATTATTAGCCCCTCTGTATATTTCCCCCCAATTTCTGTCATTATTTTCAACACAGTTCTAAACATTCATTCATTTTCTTTTCGGCTTAGTTGCTTTATTAATCCGGGGTCGCCACAGCGGAATGAACTGCCAACTTATCCAGCACATGTTTTATGCAGCGGATGCCCTTCCAGCCGCAACCCGTCTCTGGGAAACATCCATACACACTCATTCACACTCATACACTATGGACAATTTAGCCTACCTAATTCAACTGTACCACATATTTTTGGACTGTGGGGGAAACCGGAGCATCCGGAGGAAACGCAGGGAGAACATGCAAACTCCACACAGAATTGTCAACTCACCCAGCCGAGGCTCAAACCAGAGACCTTCTTGCTGTGAGGCGACAGCACTACCTACTGTGCCATTGCATCGCCAGTTCTAAACATAATAGTTTTAATAATTAATTTCTAATAACTGATTTCTTCTACCTTTGCCATGATAACAGCACATAACATTTGATGAAATATTTTTCAAGATGCTAGTATTCAGCTTAAAGTGACATTTAAAGGCTTAACTAGGTTAATCAGGCAAGTTAGGGTATAACAGTGATTTGTTCTGTAGACAATCCAAAAAAATATTGCATAAGAGCAGAGATGCCCAAAGTAGAGATGCCCAAAGTAGGGCCTGCGGGGCATAGTTTGCCCATTATAACCTTTGATTTGGCCTACCACCCCATCTGAGAGGACAGTGAGTATGATAGAGAGGGTTGGGGCGAATGCCTTTAATGTCATTTTCTAATTTTACATTACCATTTTTGGTTTGTTTTATTGCCGAGCTACAAAAAACCTAACTGAATGAAAATGAAATGTTTCAATTAAATGTTGTAAATGAATCAGATTTTTAAGTAAATAATGTCACTCGACTAATAGTGGACTATGCAGAAGACATTGGCAAGGCAAAAACTAGTGTAATTCTGTTATAAATTAGATTGTTTTGATTTTTACTGTAATAATTTCATTATATTACCGTATTAGTTAATATGCAGCAGTCATTTTTAAACATTATTAAATAATTTAGGAAACTACCTATGTCAACTTTATTTACCTTCTGCCCACTAGCCTCAATCAAATTTGGTTTTTGGCCCTTCATAAGCAAAAGTTTGGGCACCCCTGCTTAAGACAGATAATAATATTAAGTTTAAAAGGTTTTTCTTTTTTTTTTTCTTTTAACTGCTTTTATTGTAGCCAAAATAAAACAAATAAGACTTTCTCCAGAAGAAAAAATATTATAGGAAATACTGTGAAAAATTCCTTGCTCTGTTAATCATCTTTTGGGAAATATTTGAAAAAGAAATACGCTGCTCCGGATGCATTTGGTTGCACGTTTCAGATGACAAATCCACTAGACGGCGCTCTCTACATTTTTACGAATCAGAAATATGTTACTTAGGGTGTATTTTGTTATACGTTTCAGCAGGGGCGCTATTAGTGGGGGGAAAGTTAAGACGATTCTAAGGGCCCATGCCATTTTGGGGCCCCCAGAGATACTATTACGGGCCCACAGACGGTATCACATTTACAACATTGTACAAGGTGAGCAACCCAGCAAACTGACCACACCAGAAAAGTTCATATGAAGTTAGATGGGTGAGTAAAACAAATCATAGACACCGTTAAGCTGGTTTGTGGTATTTATTTGGTGTTGTGCAAAGAACTTCATTAAAATTAAAATTTCACACCAATGATATGTCCATGTAAATATCATTAGTGTGAAAAGGAACAAGAGTTGTTGGTGTCATACTGCCCCCTAGTGTTAATTTTACTTAGAAACGGCAGTCCAATGTATTTTTAAGCATATTTTTTTGCTGTTTTACAATAAAAGAAGGCCGAAGCACGCATTTCCAATGAGCTTTTAGCTCAAGATAATTATTGTTTTGATGATTTACAGACTTATACTATGAGGTTCAATTATGTACAGTATTTGAGATGGCGATGGAATGAATTAGATAAAGAAAGTATGAAATGCTTTATAATAAGGTCCCAATAGCTAATAGGTTTACATTTACAATGTAAACTAATTTTTTCCTATCTAATATATATAATATTAATTAATAATAAATACTAAACCAATTAAAATGCATAGATTATTTAAACCTATTTAATAATATATTTAATAACCTAATATAAATAATAAAACATGCCTTAAAGTTGGTGACCCTATATTTCAAATTTATATGGTTACAGTGTCATTACATACAATATAATGCTATAATAATGTAAATGTCTGGTGTCTACACAAATTTTGGGCCATAACACATTTGACTGGCTTGATTTGTTGGGTAAACCTAGTCAAATAAATTCAAAAGACAAAACAATCTCAGCCTACTGATCTCATTCTTAAATTTAAAGAGGCATGCTCTTGAAGCCAGACAGGATCGAAACTTTGCCATCTGGAATCATACATTTAATTTGAATGATATTCTCTTCACAACCATAAAACAAACCAACAGCTCTCAGATTGAAAACAAAAGCTGCTACTCTTAGAATTGTTTTCCTTTTTACCTTTATGAATAAATAATATGAAAATATTTAGCGATATTTGATTAAAAGTCTCATATACAAATGTCTTCCCATAGAGACTCCCCTTAAAGAAATTAGAAATCAGTGGATAAAAGAGACAGATTAAAACAGCAGGTGTCTTCACACGTGTGTCATCTACTTTGATCCAAAAGACCAAAACACATCTTAAGACCAGCGTAAACAAAGCCTAAAAGACACTATTAGAAAAGACAAAAGCATGTTTAACATCACTTTTGTGTGAAGTTGAACATGTTAGTGACAAAGCTAACGCCACATACACTTTGCAAATTTTCTGGTAATCTCTGGCTGCTGTTTAAACAGTTCGATTCAGACTAGCACCAACCTACAATGTTGCAGCTGCCACCTTTCTTTGAAACATCATATTTACTCAATACTATTAAGCCAATCAACCAAACAATCCAATCTAAGAAATCAAATCTCACCGTGTGCATTCAACAATATCTGGTAATTGTTCAATTGTTTAGCTGATAATCAGAGATGGTCGTTCTTTTGAGAGGAAACCTTATGCAAGAGTTGGTCCGCCTCTGATCTGCTCAGGATAAGATGACTGTTTAATGAATGTTTGATAAGTTAACACCTCGTGTTTTCTGCTCATTAAGGAAGTAAAGGTCACTGGAGAAGCCTGAGGTGGGATCTGAGAGGTCTGACAGAAAACCAAGACTCCATAGAGAGAGATGGACTAATCTGTTACTTAAAGGGGAGACTTGTGCTTTGGAGAGCATTGGGTTTCTCTAACAACTGATTAATCCACATTCACACACAGGCACACACACAGCTATCTTAATAGGGACTTTGCATAGACATAATGACCTGCCCTACACCTAAACCCAAACCTCATCAGAAAACAATCTGCAATTATTTTACATCTTACAAAATACTTAATTCTGTGTGATTTATGAGTATTTTCATTTAAAAAGATGATTGGTATTGCTTTATTTGTTACTAATACACTCCCTGACAAAAGTCTTGTCATCAATCCCAGTTGTAAGAGCAACAAATAATAGCTTGATTTCTAGTTGATTTTTTGGAAAAGTGGCAGAAGGTTGATTTTTCCTATACATCATGTGTTGAACTGCATCCCAATCATCACAAATACTGCAGAAGACCTGTTGGAACCCGAATGAACCAAAGATTCTCACAGAAATCAGCCAAGTTCGGTGAAGGAAAACCCATGGTTTAGGGTTACATTCAGTATGGGGGCGTACAAGAGATCTGCAGAGTGGATGGCAACATCAACAGACTGAGCTATAAAGACATTTGTGCTGCCCATTGCATTACAAACCACAGGAGAGGGCAAATTCTTCAGCAGGATAGCGCTCCTTCTCATACTTCAGCCTCCACATCAAAGTTCCTGAAAGCAAAGAAGGTCAAGGTGCTCCAGGATTGGCCAGCCCAGTCACCACACATGAACATTATTGAGCATGTCTAAGGTAAGATGAAGAAGGATGCATTGAAGATGAATCCAAAAAATCCAGATTACTTTATTAATAAGTTATTAGAGTCATTGCAGAGATGTATGGATGCAGTTCTCCAAGCTCATGTTATGTCTATATTAACTCTTTTTTCCGCTGCACCATGACTTTATATTCTATACTGGACATTATTTCTGTTAAGTGACAAGACTTTTGTCTAAGCAAAGTCAGACCTTACTGTCCTAATTAAATAATTAACAATCAAGGCATGATCATATTTTATTTTGGTCAAATAAGCGTAATCTTAGCCTTTCATATAAGCCACCTCTGATACTAAATGATCAACTAGAAGTCAAGTTATTATTTGTTGTTCCTAAAACTTAAATAGGCGACAAGACTTTTGTCAGGTAGTGCACATCAAAAACACATTGAATATTAAAATATCAAATATAGTGTGTGAACCAAATGAAAGCATGTCCGGTTCATATTTTAGGCCAAAAATCTAAGGAAAAAAATAGATTTTGCTTAAAGCAAAGTATGTTTATAAGTATTTTCCTTTTTCATTATTATAATAAAAATAATGTCTAGGTGGGACGGTGACTCAGTGGTTAGCACCATCGCCTCACAGCAAGAAGGTTGCTGGTTTGAGTCCTGGCTGGGTCAGTTGGCATTTCTGTGTAAAGTTTGCATGATCTCCCTGTGTTGGCGTGGGTTTCCTCCGGGTGCTCTGATTTCCTCCACAGTCCAAAGACATGTGCTATAGGAGAATTGAATAAACAAAATTGTCTGTAGTGTATGAGTGTGTGTGAAAGATTGGTTTTCTAATACTGGGTTGCAGCTGGAAGGGTATCCGCTGTGTAAAACATATGCTGGATTAGTTGGCAGTTCGTTCCGCTGTGGCGACCTCTGAAATAGAGACTAAGCCGAAGGGAAATTGAACGAATAATAATGTCTTTCAGTGTTTACTGTGTCTACTACCTTTATTTTAAAATAAGGTGATGATTTTGCTACTAGTGTCACGGTCACACAATGGCGACATCGAAGGCTCTCCCTTTTTATCAATTTATTCAAACACACAGTGGATTAAATCAACAGGAGAAGCAGGCATGTGATAGTCTTGTGATAAATGAGTAGATGGAATGGTGTTTACAGAGTAAACAAGGATCTTCATTCATGCATACAGCATAAAGTCACTTTCCTTAATGATAGCTTGTGCATCCACAGGTTTAGAAGAAACGTCCTTAGGAGAAACGTCCATAGGAGAGGGGGAAACATCCACAGAAGAAGGCGAGTCAGGAGGAAGGTAAGGTGAACCATCTGACATCGATTCTAGCCACTGACTGATCTGTGATTACTGGTGCAGGTGTGTCCTATTAGGATTCAGGTGAATGTGCTCGGGCATGATGAGAGGTGGCAGGAGATGGGGAGCAACGATTGGTACTGAGTATGGGTGTGACAAGATCTCATACGACGAGATCTCGCGAGATTAAATCGCGGCGAGATTTTTTGATGATATGATGGAGCATGAGGGTGAAATGAGCATTGACGATTGGAGGCAGGATTGGATTTGATCTGCAAATAAAGTGCTTTGCACACACCTGGTAACCCAGGCTGGCCGTAGAGTTGCGATTGTCACTCGGTTGGGTGGGCGGGTGTGACGTAACCGCTTTTTTCACCCGAGTTCAGCAGGTGCCGCATCCAACATAGGCTACAACTACAGCCTCACACATTATGGTTCGTATCCATGCAATGTAATAGCACTTTAGATATGCTGAAAGGCATAATCGTCGTAAACACAAATGGAATTAGGACGTGAAGTATTCCTATTTTAGTTGCATTATTGAAATGCAGATATGTAAACGCCGTAATCAAACTATTAACACCATGAAGGACTTTTAGCCGCATTTTGCGACAGGACCTACACACCTAGTGAGTCAGTAAAGCACCACAGATGCACACATCTCTAAGCGCACGCAAACAAACACACACACTCACTGAATGAACTCCTGGAGACTCATCGTCACATCATCATCACGGTACACACGTTTATGCTGTCCGGAAAAACTGAATTTTGTTTCAGTCTGCATGCGGTATCAAACTCCATTAAAACAACTCTCCTATCAGTCCTTCATATTCACATGATCGCATCAGTAGCTCAGAGTGAGTCACGGGGCCTGAATGAAATCTTGCTAAATGAAAGTGAAACTCATTTATTAAATAAAAAATGAAATACACAAAATGACATATATTTGTTTCAGTGTGTGGAAATAAGTTTGATATATCATGTGAAATTGTACAGGGGAGAAGCCAGTTTAAAGCTAAATATTTAGCAGTGTTTGCATGTCCTTTATGACATAGAATTAATTTAAATAGAAATAAAATACCATTCATTACAATGTTTTTTTCTAGTTGAATAAAAATCTATTTTCCATTCATATATTAGCAAATATTTAGCTAATGTTTAAAATTATATATAAAAAGATTATTTTCCATTCACATAGGCTATTAGCAAAATATTTAGCAGTGTTTGCATGTCCATTACAGTGTATAATTTATTAAAATAGAAGTCAAATAACATTCATTACAAGTTGATTTAAAGAAAGTACCTAAGTAGTTTTGCGATTTGTTTTTTTTTTCCAGTTGAATACAAGACTATTTTCCATTCATATATTTCATCGTTGAGGATTTCTTAAAAATAGTGTAAAAATCTCGTCTCGTCTCATTCTCACGAACTCAATCTCATATCTCGTCTCGTCTCATGGAGTAGGCATCTCGTCACACCCCTAGTGCTGAGGGAACGTGATGGTGAGAGAGAATGGTAAACGGAACAGCAGAAACGAGCAGGGGATGTGACAACTAGTCAGAGTGAATTTATAAAAGATTATCCTTTTATCACAAACATATCACGTCATACTATTATAACTAAATACTAAAATTTAATTTCTTAGTCATTTATTTTTTGGAAATAGTATGAAATTACAATGACAGAAGCGCTCTAAAATGAATCAGTAAAAAACAAACTCAAACTTGCATTGCTCACATGTGTGGCACCACTCGACGCGTTGGCACATATGTGTTTATGCCTGTGACAGCTGCGTATTCTAATCCCTGTGAACAAAATATCACAATCTCTGTGACGAATTCACTGAAAAATAATGGCTGTAGAAACCCAGTGCTTAGCATTTAAAGCCTAATCTCCGCTTTAGCCATTGTGTTCGGGATAAACATTGAATCATCTGAGAGTTTCCTCTGTTGTTCGCTACTACATCCGCTAAAACGACATCTGCCATGTGAAATTTCTCACTATTTCCCTTACAATCTCTTCATCTGCCCTTCCTTCTATCTAGAATACAGATTTTATGACTTATGACGTTCTGTAGGAAATGTTAACAATGCCAGCCAGCAGTAAAAACACTCTAATACTCCTCCCTGAGTGTGAACAAACTCATGAGTGCTGTCAGAATGGACTGCTTTGACATGACCACCAAAAAAACCCAGCAAAAAAATACAATACCAAGTGCACCCCAACGGATATACATGGGTCAAGAGGTCGAAAAAGTCTTCAAAACAAGCTTCACTTGGACTCCCAAATTGCTGATGGGAAGAGAATGTTGCATGAGGACCATGAGGTGTTGTTATAGGTGAAAGCAAAAATGATCGATACTGGCACGCACACACACACACACATATGTTGGTATTGGTGGTTTACAGGGACTCTCCACAGACGTAAGGCATTTTGTACTGTAAAAAACACTTATTATTATGTGGTTCTACCTCAACCCTACCCCTAAATCCAGCCCTTACTGGAAATCTGTGGCAAAATTTGCATGTCAAAAAAGCCCAGTATGATTTTGAAACATTCTGAATTACATGGATATCAGCCTAGTCCTCGTAAACCACCGTAATAGAGTACATTGTAAAAAATAGCTGTAAAATGTACAGTATTACTGGCAATTTTGGTAAAACTACAGCACAGTTATCATTGTTAATTTACAGTGGACTTGTAAATTTTGCCAGTAGTACTGTAAAAATTGCAACCCAAGATCATTATTGATATGTACCCCTGCATACATTTCTGACAACGCGAAATACGTCCCAGGAGGTACTTTTTTGCAGTTTTTGTTTTTGCAGTTTTTGTTTCCACTGCGTACGCTTTTTCAGATCTCAATCGACTGTCGACTGACTGACTGACTGACTGACTGACTGACTGACTGACTGACGGACTGACCGATAACCCAACCAATAGTGTTTTCAAAAGCACCAATGGACTCGCCCACCACCTTCCCAAAACCTAAGCGTCAGTGTTTTAAAAAGAAATCCAGAAAATAAAAAGCCCTCGCAGCCGCCTGATTTTTACCACATTTTCAGATCTTACCATGTTCTTACTCTGTTATTTACTTATTTTATTTTTGCCTTTTGTTTTACCTACTTTCTGGAAGCATTCTTTGCCGGACTAGAACTCCGTCGTCGTGGTTACTCCTCTCTGCATCTCAAGTCTGAAAATGTACAAGGCGAGCCACTGGGCAAACTGGTAACAGTGGAAAAGTCATCCACAGGGTGTAGATGTCAGCTAGTAGCGTGAAAAGAAACAGAAGCTGTCGTCGGCATCATACCGCCCCATAGCATATGTTTTAAAGATGATGTACTTTGGCTACATAATTCGCACTGACCAGAAATGTTTACAGGACTATGTTTTCACAATGAACCGGTGTTGAAAAATTACAAGCAATACTGTAATATTTACAAGCACACTGTAAATTAATAATTACAAACAGGGCTTGGTACTTGCCAACCCACCAAATGCGGGTAGATTTTAGGTGTGGAAGGTTAGACAGACACTCCCACTAGCCACTTTGGCTGGTTAAAGATAATTTTGTAATGGTAATTTTCTTGAAAGTATGGTTTAACAATAAGCATGGCCAAATATGCATGTAAATGTGATCTTAGAGTAAAGAAGCAGCACAACTGACAAAAATAGACAGAGCAAAAGAAATGCAACTGCTGCGATTGGTTCGCTTTAAAATACACTGGACAAAAAACAATGCTGTGCACACTGCACACACAGTCCTGCTGCTTTCAAGAGTTCCCTACCAACACCAGTTGCCACTTTTGCTTTAACTATTCTTTGAACAGATTATTAATAGGCCTAACCATATGCACACAATCATATTTTCATTATCACACACCTATGTTTTTCGTCTGCTTTCTTTTGATTACAGTTATTTCTGTTAATGCTTTAATTATCATTTTTTGCAATATCATTGCGTTAATAGGAGATTAACTCTCCATTTATGTGTAGTTAACTGGTGATCTGAGAGATCTAACCATCTTTTTTATGTCAATTGTTTGTTTTTTAAAGAAAAAAATTGTTGAATAAAAAGTGCACGTATGCAGCTATATTTAGCTTGTTTTGACACATTATTTAAAAATTGTGGATAAAAAAAATAATTTATTTTTGGTGTGGTCAGAGTACATTTTGATAAAATTTGAGAAAATAAATCTTTAGTGTTGAGCCCTGAAAAGTGAAATAAAACTAATTGCAATGTGACACTATGAAACCATGACCCATTTGCTCATGCTCATTGAACAAGCTCATACACAACACAAAAAAATTAAATGAATGAGGAGACATGTGGTAATAAGACAAAATCTAAATTTTAACATGTCAAAGTCATATTTATGTGTATAAAATATATTTTCCCAACAACAAAATTGTGGCTAGTGAAAACAACGAGTGGCTAGTAATGTTGGAAAACTACTAGCCACAGTGGCTGGTGAACAAAAAAAGTTAATGTCAAGCCCTGGTAACAAATAATAATAGAAATCGTAATTGTTAATCTACAAAGCACTTGTAAACTTTACAGTATTACTGGCAACCAAAATTGCCTGTAATACTGTAAATAAAACAGCAATTTACAACTATGTCATACCCATGTCATTATACCAAAAAATGTCCTTGTAAACCACCAAAACCAGCACCACCGACCCCTAAATCAACCCTCCTAAGAAACCTGTGGAAGATTTTGAATGTGAAAAACCGAGTGGGATTTTTAACAATTTAAATTAACGAGGACACAAGGCATGTCCCC
>CAIGQZ010032997.1:6781432-6792118 GCA_903798205.1 Danio tinwini
CACACACACACACACACACACACACACACACACACACACACGTAAAAGTGCAGGATGAGATGCAGCAGAGGCTGGTTTAAGGGTTAGCTGACTTTCCAAAGTGCTGTCTGTCTTCAGTCTGCCTTTGCCCCAATCTCCAGCTCCAGACAGCTTTTCTAAATAGAGTTTCAGCCAATCGAGGCGTCAGCAGCTTGCATCACGTACGAGTGTATCTAAGACCTCAGACATGACTAAAATAACACAGACAGCATCTTACCCTGCTGAGTGAACTTAATCAGTTCGTCATACACCCACAAGTCCACACCAGAGCATTATTATTATTCTCTTAAACAAGACAAACCACTGGATTAAGCAAACAGCTTTCATATGAAGACAAAAAATATCCTCTTTATGCCTGTGTTAATTATGCTAATTAAGAAGGCTGCTTCATTGAAAGGTTGACCATATTTAGTAAGCAAGTTGCCATGGTGAGAAGGAGGTACTCCGATGGTTCCTATGCATTGACTATAAAATTTCAAAACATTTCCATGAATTATATAGCCAGGATTCCAGGATATTGATAGATAACTAATGCAAATATCCAATCAGCCAATAACATGGCAGCAGTTTATAGCCACACCTCCATTTTCAAAGTTTGCATTCAGTCCATCTACTGGATATTGATATTTGTGGTGTTTTTTAATGGATTTAATGTCTAAAAACATACACTATACACCAGCCCTTATATTAATACACCTGTTTAACAGTTTACAAATGCAAATATCCAATCAGCCAATGACATGGCAGCAGTTTATAGCCACACCTCCTTTTTAAAAGTTTGCATACTGGATATTGATATTTGTGGTGTTTTTAATGGATTTAATGTCTAAAAACATACACTATACACCAGCCACTATATTAATACACCTGCAGTTTACAAATGCAAATATCCAATCAGCCAATGACATGGCAGCAGCTTATAGACACACCTCCATTTTCAAAGTTTGCATTTTAGTCTATCTACTGTATATTGATATTTGTTGTGATTTTAATAGATTTAATGTCTAAAAACATACACTATACACCAGCCACTTTATTAATACACTTGTTTAACAGCTCACTAATGCAAATATCCAATCAGCCAATGACATGGCAGGAGCTTATAGCCACTCCTCCATTTTCAAAGTTTGCATTTTAATCCATCTACTAACTAAACTAAATAAGGGGTCTTTGTTATTTTTAAAGCACACATTTGTTTGAGGGTTGAAGATGCCAGAGAATACTTTACTACGCTTAAAAAGTGAAAACTTAAAGGGCACCTAGGTTACCACTTTTTCCAGATTTAATATAAGTCGTTTGTGTCTTCAGAATGTGTCTGTAAAAGTTTCATCTCAAAACACACATCAGTTTTTTTATTATACCTTTTAAAGGTTTCTATTTTGTAGCATTTCTCATCAGCTAGCAATTTTTGTGTACTGCGCCTTTAAGGCTAGTCCTTTACGCCCACCGTTTCCACGTGCCAGGCAGCGGCTCTCTCGGCTGCGTCAAACAGCAGAAAAACACAAAGGAATAAGATCTCACGTAACGTTTGTGAAGAAAAACTACAGTAAGAACTTTACCAATGAGTATTTGATACATGTTGTGGAGTTGCAAGGATCAGTCACACACAATGTCATTACAAAGTTCACGCACACACACACGCGTTTAGCTTTGCACTGTTTTTGCACGCAAATGTGACAGGATACAGGTTAATATCCACTGCTGTATGGATATCTGTTATGTTAATGTACAAAATAAACCTGATTTAACGTCCACAAACCGGGATTGAAGCGTCTTTTATAATTGTTCTGACATGCGGCTGTGTTGATGAAGTAAGTCTGAAGTAAATGGCTGCAATTCATTACACACATGCACTGTTTTAAAACATTTTAAACTTGTAAAACTCACTCTTGATCACATTTGATGATGATTGATGATCTTAGCAAACTGAACAGACTTATTTACGGCTGCTTAGTTTGCGCACGTCCTGGTCCTGTGTCTGGTTGATATGATTATACACGTTACTACGGAGACATGTTAATACGAAAGTTGCGGTTGGTCTGAAAACCGATCCAATTGGTCCACCGTTTTTATGTTGTTAAATTGAGAAAAAAAAAGGACTGGGTGTGTTTATTTCACCCCAATATGACAGTGTATACACTATACCTACACATATGTCTGTCCAAACAGCTTGAAAAGTAGATTTTTCACCATAGGTGCCCTTTAAATTAATTACTTCGGCATGTTACAACTACATGAATAAATTAGTTTCCACTTAATTTAGTACAGTTTTCAGTGATTAATAAATTGGAAAAACTTAATTATTTTAGGTATAAGAAGTTGAAGTTATTCATTTAAGTTGATCAAATGAGGCTTTTTTCAGTGTATACTGTAATATGAATGCTAGGTATAACGAAAACACACTAATGTAAATGGCACCTTAGTGTTAACTGAACATTGAATTATTGCTACAGTCTACCTGAGTATTGTTACTGACCATTACTACCTTTATGACCAAAGTGTACCCATGCTGTGATGCTACTTCTAGAAGGTTGATCTGACTGACTGACTGACTGACTGACTGACTGACTGATACCAATAAGGGAATTACTAACCTACGCCACACATGATGTTACACTGGTTGAACTGTGCATCCCAGTTGCAGAAAAAAGACCGGTTGCAATAGCAAACATGTCCTGTTATGCAGTATGATGCCAAGATCGAAAGTCAAAAAATACCACAATGCTTTTAATGCCAACCGCAGACGATTGTCCCCCCTCCTGTCTCCCCCGACGGCCCGCACTCCCATTACATTTGGGCCTGGGCACGTTTACGTCATCGATGATGCGCTGTTCAGTAAGCGCTCTCGCTCATCATAGTAGAGATTTCTTTAGTTATATCGTTTAAGTCGTTTGATATGCTGTTAACACACCATATCTCAAAACACCTTGTTGAATCTGTGCTGCAAAAAATAAGTCAGTTCAAAAGTAGGTCCTACTTTTAATGTACCTAAAAAGTGACTACTGAGTGCATTATGTGCCATAAATTCATCAATTCATTCATTCATTCATTCAATTCATTCATTCATTCATTTATTCATTCATTCATTTTCCTTCGACTTAGTCCCTGATTTATCAGGGGTTGCCACAGCAGAATGAACCAACAACTATTCCAGCAGATGTTTTACATAGCGAATCCCCTTCCAGCTGTAACCCAGTACTGGGAAACACCCATACACTCTCACATTCACACACACACACACACACACACACACACACACACACACACACACACTCACATACACTATGACCAATTTAGTAAACCAACATTCAAACTCCACACAGAAACGACAACTGGTTCAATCAGGACTCGAAGCAGCAACCTTCTTGCTGTGAGGTGACAGGGCTAACCACTGCGCCACCGTGCTGCACTTGCCATAAATTTTCAGGGACATTTTAAAATTCTCTGATGATTCCAGGTTGATCATATGGGTATGCATGAGCATGTGCTCAATGTGACAGATGGAGGTTTGTTGGTTTAGTTTATTTGTTATTGGCACCATGACTCTCTTGACCTTCTCACGCCCCACAAATAAAAGGTTAAAGGTCACATGTAGCCGACGGGTGTAGAGCGTGTGAGAAATTTCTGTGGTGCAGCCATCCATTAACTCAACATCCCTTTCATTTAGCTACACGTGACCTTTAGCCTGCTAGGGGGTTAAAGGGTCAGGGAAATTATGGAATTAATACCTACAACACAGTGTCATGGGAAAAACACCCCTGTGTGCAAACTATTATTACATTTCTTCTTTTTAAGTTTAGAAATATTTCTTTGACAGTTTTAAAGTCAAAGTAAGCAACCCTTGGCTCATTCTGAAAACATACAGCTATTTACAGTACATTTCTGGAGAGCGCCAAATATGTCCCAGGAGGTGCCTTTTTTTTGTAGCTTTTGTTTTCACGAATCCACCAGAGGCCGCTGTGTATGCTTTTTGGTATCTCAAATTTCTCTCACGAGTGCCATTCACACCTGCTGTTCTCATGTAAATTCACCAGAGGTTGCTGTCGACTGACTGACTGACTGACTGACTGACTTGTCGTATTATGCAGTATGATGCCAAGATCGAATGTCAAAAAACAGAAAGCTTAAATTTTACTGTACACCACACTGCTTTTAATGGTAACCGCAGACGTCTTTGGCTAATAGCCATCATAAGAGCTGAATGGAGTGAGGACCTAATAAAAAATGCTCGACTCTGCAGTTCTCATTTAATATCAGGTAAGGGCGTACTCACACTATGTACTGTTGCCTTGAACTGGGCCAAAGCACACTTGTCCCCCCTCCTGTCTCCCCGACGGCCCGCACTCACATTACATTCGGGCCTGGGCACGTTTACGTCATCGATGATGCGCTGTTCAGTAAGCGCTCTCGCTCATCATAGTAGAGATTTCTTTAGTTATATCGTTTAAGTCGTTTGATATGCGGTGGCACGCAGTCAAATATTTCACCGAACAGATCAGCCACTTTTGACGCTCATAAACAATCCTAAAGTCCTCGTGCTGCAAGAATTAGGAGGTTTGCTGAAGACAAAAAGGCAGCTGTCGTGCAGTGAGGGGTTTGCATCTTTAATAAACTACGACGTTCATTGCGTTCATTGAACAGTACGAATGATTAATTAATCCATATGAAACAGTCCCTTAAAAGTCACGTCTCGCTTTCAGTTTCAGTTTCGGGCTCAGGCACGCTTGCACTCAGACTGCAAGCGTACCGCGGCTGAGCCCAAGTGAACCAGGCAAAGACTTGACAAACTCTGTACTGCATCGGATGTCATTCCCTCTCTGTAAATGCTAGTGCTACCGTTTTTTTTTTTTTTTTGCAACCTCGATGTGCGTGCATCCTGAATGTTTACAAACTGGTAATTCATCTATAGTGTTTTCCAAAGCACTGATTGCTATGATCCCCATAGCATTCGTTCAAAAGATGAAATGCAACCATATGTACCTCTGGCTACATAATTTGTGATCTCCAGAAACGTATATAGGGCTACATTTCCAGAATTAGCCTATGTTAAAAGTACAAGATGCTAAAAGGTTTTTTTAGGAAAAGGTACTGCAAATTTGAATGTAGTGTCAGCTTAGTCATAGCTTTTTTAACTAAAGTGTGGTTATACTGTAGTAGACAAAATTAAGCAAGAATTGTATTGCCTTCTGACAGGGACTCGCAAGTATGAGCCCATATCCCCAGTTTTTTCCTCTCTGGACTGGCTGCCTGTTAGGTCACAGATTGATTTTAAATGATTCATTTTTGTTTTCAAATCACCACCTTACTCATCAGATCTCCTACATGTATATAATCCTGATAGGTCACTAAGGTCTTCTGATCACTTTATTCTTTCAGTACCAACGTCTCGGTGTAAGCGAAGTGGGGATCGGGCTTTTGCTGTTATCGCCCCAAAGCTTCCACTCCACATTAGACACATCAGTTTTTTTTAAGCTTCTGAAATTGCATCTTTGTTCTTTAGCATTTGAGCCTTTTAATATTGAGAGGTTTGCTTTATGTTTTAATTGTTATATGTATGTAATGTAGGACTTATTTTAAGTAGTATTGATTGTGTTCAGCACATTGGGTATGGTTGTGTTGTAAAAAATGGGCCATATAAACTAACTAACTAACTAACTAACTAACTAACTAACTAACTAACTTACTAACTAACTAACTAACTAACTAACTAACTAACTAACTAACTAACTAACTAGCTAACTAACTAGCTAACTAACTAACTAACTAACTAACTAACTAACTAGCTAACTAACTAACTAACTAAACTGTAACCAGTGTAGATAAGGTCCAGTGAAATTAAAATAGTGATTTTTTGATGTTAGTATCAGTATGTTAGTCTTCAAAGATGTCTATAAGCTAATGTTCTCCAAAACTGTGACAAAATTAGCGTTTAGAAAATATAAAACTGATATAAATATGTAAAGTTTGTAGTTTGTCACTTCCACCTAAATGAATCACATTTTTTTTTTGTCACCTCATACTTCAGTTTCTCATCAAATCTTGACCAATCAAATGCTCTCTAGTTTCTGACATGCCCCGCCTCCTTCAAGACACTTGTCGTTTGATGTGCTTGAGCTCAACCACTCTCACTAGCAAAGCATATGATGTCGGGGTTTTTTTAAGTGGAGGAGCTACACTATGTCTGCCCTCTCTTTGTTTTTCAGTTGAGATTACGTCAAACATTGAATAAAAAAATGGACATTTCAAAGCACTTCAGGGGACGTTTAATACATTAGTCAAAAATTTCCCAAAAAAAATTCCAAGCTCATCATAGAAACGTTAAAAAGAATACGGTTTGAACATGCAAAAAAGAGAAAATAAAATATGATTACTAATTTTAAAATAAAAAAATGAACATGGTCTTCTATTCAATAATACATGCAGTCTCTATTGTCATTCTATATGCATTCTTTATAGCATACTGCATTCTTTATGGGGCGGCACAGTAGCTCAGTGGTTAGCATTGTAGCCTTACAGCAAGAAGGTCACATTTCGAGTCACATTTCTGTATAGAGTTTGCATGTTCTCCCCGTGTTGGCGTTGGCTTCCTCTGGGTGCTCTTGTTTCTCCCACAGTCCAAAGACATGCAGTATAGGTGAACTGAATAAACTAAATTGGCCGTAGTGTGTGTGTTTGTGTGTGAATGCGAGAGTGTATGGGTGTTTCCCAGTGATGGGTTGCAGCTGGAAGGTCATCCTCTGCATAAAACATACGTTGGAATATTTGGTGGTTCATTCCGCTGTGGCGACCCCAGATAAAAAAGGGACTAGGCCGAAGGAAAATGAATGAACATTCTTCATTCTTTCAAGCAGTCATATTTATTTGGGTATAATACTAAAAGCATTATATTATACTTATTATACTTGCATATACTAAAGAGATTAATCCTTATTACAGCCACTGAAGTGATTTAGCAATTTCCTTGTTATCTTTAGTTGTTTAATCAACATTAATGACACCAGATTTAAGAGCTGCACAGATCTAACATAGTGATACTTTTATGTTCAATAACATTAATAGATATATTTATTTTTGATTTGCCAACTATGATAATAAAGGTCCCTCCACCTTTTTTATTTCTGGCCCTGTCAATGCATTCACATCTTCTGTGAAAAGGAATAAAAGCTGTTGGTGTTTTACTGGTGGTGCATTAATATTGTGTTGCGATGGTGTCTGTAAAGGTATAATTTCCCAGTGAGCTTTTGTCGGAATAAAAAATGACAAATGCAAAGTGACCATCTCCATCTGCTGCATTGAGCACATGCACAAAAGCTTCAGGTGTCCACCGTTTCCTGCCAGAGCCCCCTATGCTCATGGAAAGCAAACATCAGGGAATTGCAATTTCCGATTTCCACAATGGCAATGTCTAAAGCAGATTTCTGCAGCAGCGTGACAAAGCGATTCAAGCCGGCAGCGCATGAACACATATTATGACTGAGGCTGTGAGGATTTGGAAAGGTGTATAGCACTAACAACGAGCTGAAGCCCTGCTGGACGTCTGCTCTGACCTTCTCCGAATTAATCACGACCACTTATGAGGAATATCTTTTGTTCTGGTCCCAGATGGCGTGGCGCAAGATCCAATCAGACTACATGGGCTTCACAGCACAAGTCGATACATACATTCACAAGCTGCTTTAAAAGTCTATTGTATAAGAATGAGTCGGCAGTCTCGAAGGTCATAACTTTCCATCTCGCCCTGAGCAGACCTTAATCTATATTCTTATGTATTCATTTTTTCAAAGAAAACTTCAAGTCGCTGCTGTGAAACAACAATGTTTTGAACCTGGGAGTTGGTGCACGCAGCCTGGGCTTCAACTTGGTAAACAGACAACAGATTGTGAGCTGCCAATATTGTTTTCATACAGATATTAAGTTCACTGTGTGCTGCTGAGACTAGAGTAGCACCCATAAATACCGACCACAAAAAAGAACTGGTCAGATTCTGGTGGTCAGTTTGGTTTCATTTGGTCAATCTATGTTGCAGGCTAGGATATAACCTGTGCTCTTGTTCATTTTTAGTATAAAGTATAGTACAATGTATAGATACACTGTACAGATAGACAACACGAGTCCAAAATGTGACATGTTGCTTATTACACACACAGGGATGTGCAGCAGCACAGGGATATCTTAAAATATGACAATTTAAAGCATTAAAATTTAATATATTAATTTTGTCTGCCTAATTATAAAAAAAAAAAATGCTACATCCACCCATGCCATCTTTGGGCCCTATCATACACCCAATATGCAATAAGGTGCGAGACGTGTTTAGCGCGATTTGCTGCTATTTTCAGACCAGCGCAACAGTAATTTTCATATTTTGCGCCATGTTGTTTAAATAGCAAATCCATTTGCACCACTTTGTGGGCTCATGGGTGTGCTGGTCTGAAAAGGAGGTGGGTTAAGGTGCATTGTTGGCTATTTGCTATTTTGAGGAACTGAAATAGAGTGCACCATTGACCAAGAAAAAGCTGGTCCAGACCAGAGCACGTTAGTTATGCGCCTATTGCACATTCCTACACGTTGCTTAATACACACAGGATGTACAGCAACACACAAATATCTTTACATAAAAAATAAAGATTAAAATGTTACAAAAAATATTATATATTTAAAAACCACTGCTACCATGCCTTCCTCACCTTGAGTTTTTTTTTAGTTTATTCATGACAATTGCATTTGTATAATATTATTATTAGTACCTAATAATTTATTATATGCATATTTATATTTGTTTTAATAAAAACAAGTTTAGATTTGTCCACCTGACAGGTTTCGGAGATGTCTGCATCATTATATAGAGCATAAGAACAGGACGTGTGTTTGGATAGAACTTAGTTTTTTGACCACACATCATTATTTTTGTTTATTTATTCGTTTGCTGGAAATTAGAACTGAATTTAGAAATAGTATTGAAACAAATCTTTGAGCTTAACAAATAAAATTAAATATGCATACTAATGGATGTCTTCAGTGGAATCCGTACAACACCGTTTCCTTACTCCACGAAAGTAAAGGAGTAATGTAAAGAGTAAGTAAAAAGGCCGAATGGAGGAGGCTCATTCTTTATCCTCACTACAGATGGTCTAGTTAACTTTTTCTCGCTAGTAAATCGTTCAGTTTTTCCACTTACAAAGTCCGCCATGTAAATAGCAAAGGCCCCATGGCGTGACACAACTGACTCTTACAGGGAATAGGAGATGAGACTCTTATTGGTTTAATGCATGTTATGCTTAAAACACACCCATAACTCATTACAAGTATAAGCACAACCCTGGCGCAAACTGTATTTTTCCATCGTTAAAATAGCAAAAATGGATTCGGACACGCCCTTAATGCGCCATGCGCGTTAGACAATGCGCCTAGATGGTTAAAATAGAGCCCTTTATCTAAAATGGCTTTGGGGGAATCTGGCTCATTCTGTAGATAGTCTGCTCACTTTAACCTCATGCATGACCAGATCCAAGCATTATTTTTTTCTGCTTAGTCCATCATGTAAATAGTAAATGTGCCATGGCGCAATTTCTTTTATCTTTGCCATAATGACAGTACATATTTTCCTAGATATTTTTAAAGATATGCGTATTCAGCTTAATGTGCCAAATTTAAAGTCTAACTAAATTAGGTTAATTAGGCAAGTTGGGGTAAATAGGCAAATCTTTGTGTAACGATAAATATAACAACAACAAAAAAATCGCTTAAGAGGGATAATAATATTCATTCATTCATTTTCTTTTCAGCTTAGTCCCTTTATTATTCTGGGGTCACCACAGCGGAATGAACCGCCAACGTATCTAGCATATGTTTTACGCAGCGGATGCCCTTCCAGCTGGGAATCATCCATACACACTCATTCACACACATACACTACATCTCTTTGGACTTAGAGTCTGTGTGTGTGTGTGTGTGTGTGTGTGTGGGGGGGGGGATAATATTAACCTTAAAATAGTGTTAAAAAAAATTTATACTACATAAAATAAAACAAATAAGACTTGACTGTGAAATATCCCTTGCTCTGTTAAAAATCATTTGGGAAACATTTGAAAAATTAAAAATTAAAATTCCCAAGAAGGATAATAATTTTGACTTCAACTGAATATCTAATGAGGACAAAATAGAAAATAAATGTTGGATTTAGCTCATTTGCTTGTAAAATTGAAAAAAAAATAAATAAATAAATAAACCAAGAAGGGTGCATCACGCATCACAAACTGGGACTCGTTTCGTCTCGTCTCTTTAAATCTTCTGAATCTCACTAGTCAAGCGAGATGTGCATTGCTCCCTGTTTCATAGCCCACAAAATAGCAGGAGGATTCATGCACTCACTTCCCCTCACAGTAAACACAGAAACAGCACATGCATATCAATAACAAACACTGAGCTTATTCTGCAACTGTGACATCATTTAACCTGCCTCTGCATTATTCATGAGCCTGTTTGCACATAAGAAAAAAAATCGGAAGAGGATAAAAACCGTGAGGGAGCTGTCATGTCTCACGCTGTCATCTCTCATTTACAAACAGCATCTCTAACTCTCTTTCACCACTATACATCAATAACACACACACACACACACACACACACACACACACACACACACAC
>CAIGQZ010032997.1:6800627-6812674 GCA_903798205.1 Danio tinwini
TATATATATATATATATATATATATATATATATGTCTATATATATATACACACACATACTTGCCTTTTTTTCAATCATTTTTACTTTTGTCTTTGTTTTCTTTTCTTTGCGTAGCTTATGATTTTGTTTATACCTGACAAGAAGATGTGGAAACACTGTGTAAGGGCTCATATAACCCAAACAAATCTTTTCTTTTAAAAACACAAGGCACAATATTCAGAAATGGTTTTAAAAATACCACCATGAATCATGGCGTTAACCAGAAACTGCCACAGAGCGCCTGTAAACAAAAACTTGCAATAGTTGCTCCGTCTCGATGCTCTTATGATTGGTCCTCTTCTTTGGAACTGACAGTGATGAATGGTGCTCCGTGTAAAAGTCTTTTGTCATTAAATATAAGTAAACTAAGGTTTTGTTATTTGGGAATTTTTTTATTTTAATTATAATTCAACATTTTTTTTTTATTGTAACAGCCAAGAACAAAGAACACCCTTCACAGTACACATACATATGATACATGTTACATATTCAGCCACCTGTCACACCAAGAAAATTCAGCTAAGAGAAACAACATATAATAAACATATATGGAAATTAAGGTTGTGGTACCTTTGTAAGTACATACTCATTTATCCTAATTTTAGATTTTAGTTGTTGCCAGAGATTATCCCATTTTGTATGTTGTTATTTGGGAAATTAAAAAGTAGTCATAATATATATTTAAAAATTGATAATAGTTATAGAATGAGTATATGCAATTAAGTTTCTTGGTGTAGTGTTGGATCAAAAACTGTAGCAATAGTGTATAAAGCAAGATTTATCTTGGACAATAAATCAATGTGTGTATTATATAACACACCTATGTTGCCATATATGAGTTTTTGTGTTAAAATTTGAGAGAATACATATAAGTCTAACTTACGATTCTTATGTACAATACAGAAAAAAGAAATTAAAATGATAGAAAATGTGGGGGTATTGGAGCATACAAATCCTTTATTTTTTTTATTGAAGATACTTAAGTTCAATGATTTGATTAAATTTAAAACGGCACAATTTATGTTTAAAGCTAGGAACAAAATACTTCTGAAATGCATAAAAAAGGGGTTTGAAGAAAGACAAGGGGGATATAATCTGAGAGAAGAACAACATTTTAGAAAGTTAAAAACAAGAACACCTTTGAAAAATGTGTGTATGTCTGCATGTGGTGTGAAATTATGGAACAGTCTGGAACAGATTCTCAAATAATGTCAGGATATTAATCAATCTAAAAAGTAGCATTGAGTATACGAGCATACGAGGTGAGCTACCAAGCAAATTGACCATGCTGGCAAAGCCGTCCATAAGGAGGTAAGTGGTCAAGTTACTTGGGTACATATTCTCATGTGTGCCATTTGCATGGCCTTTTTGCTCCGCATCCCAAGTTTGATGCCGTACGAGGTGAGTTACCAAGCAAACTGACCGTGCTTGAAAAGCCGTCCATAAGGAAATAAGTCATCAGCAGTAAAACCATGAACAATTAGCCAACTCAGGCTGCCTGGAAAAACATGCCCAGGGCTACATTTTTGAGAACCGCAAAATATGTGCCCAGGGCTACGTCTGCCTGCAGACTGTGTACATTTCTGATAATCTTAAGTTACTGGGGCATGTTTTCTCATGTGTGCATTTGCATGTCCTTCTTGCTCCGCATGCCAAGTTTGATGTCTTACAAGGTGAGTAATTGAGCAAACTGACCGTGCTGGAAAACCCGTCCATAAGCAGGTAAGTGGTCAGCAGAAGCATGAAAAGGAACAGAAGATGGCGGCGACGTTATACAGCCTCATAACATTTGTTTTACAAAAAAAAATTCTGCCAAACATAGCTTCGGGCACATATTTTGCAGTTTATGTAGCCCAAATGCAGCCCTGGGTACATATTTTCAGTAATGGGAATACAGGCCAATGTAAAGGAAATATGTAAAGATGATAATCTAAACATCAACAGTGACATCTCAAATATGTAAATAAGAGTGTTAAACCAGGTTTTAGGATGTACATAGTGAAACGTCTGTTACTGAATACCCAGGATAACATGAACGTATATTTTGAGCAGTATGAAACTTGATTACTGATAACCGAGGATTCCATTTATCCGGGGTTTAGGATGACCCAAGGTTAAAAATTTCAAGACCTAGAGGCCCAATCCCAATTCTATTTTTGTAACCCTACCCCTTCCCCTTGGCCCTTGAAAGTGTGAAGTGTGAAGGGGAAGGGCTTTAAAATTTACCCGTAAGAAATGGTACACCACTAAAACACCTGCACACGTAATCATATGTCATTGCGATCTCTTGCTTCATATGAAATTGACGATGGCGACTGCTGAAGTTATTCCAGTTGCATTATTTTTTGGTATTTATCTTCAGGAAATCACTGAAGGTATATATCATGTTATCATAATGATATAATGTGGCAATAAGATTGTAAATGTACTGTGCATTCACATCAAAAACAACATTAACGTTATAACAGACACTGTAAAAAGCTCATTCCCAACCACTAGACTTTTTTGACAGGTTATTTGAGTGTCATTGAATGTCAGATTGTTGTGGGACTATACATTAGTAGGGATTGTAGATAGCGAATTTTAGCGTTAGTTTAACGCTAGGTTTAGGTTTCGAGTGTGGTTCTGAAAAATCTCCGTTTGGGGGGGGGGGGGATAATGGTCTCTCGCCCCTCCCCTCAACCCTGCCCCTCCATGCTGAAGAGAATTGGTACACCCCTACCCAGTGCAAAATGAGAGGGGGTAAGGGGTAGAATTGGGATTGGGCCAGAGAGTAGGGTTAACACAGTGTGTCAAAAGATCTGCACTGTTTACGAGGCCTGGAACTGAGGAAACTCAGTGTTATCACCATTTCCCCCCCATTCTTCCACCTTCCAGAATGTTTTTTTTTTTTTTCTGTGGATGAAAAAGCAGGAGTGTGTTGTGCTGAAGTGTGTACTCCAGGGCACTGAGAGCTTTCCATTAGGGGAGCATGAATCACAGTGCGCTTCCCTCCTCTTCGGCGCCCTTCAAAACAAAGTGATCTTCAGTAGACTCATGTGAAGCAGCTCCTGCAATCTCTCATTCTGTCAGAGACACCAGCACGGCCCTGGGACGGTCTTTACAGCTTGCATCTGCCACGCTTATCTGAGTTTTGCTGCCGAAGGCCTAAGCAATCCAATTCGGCATTGAAAGAGAGCACCATCAGGTATTAACACAGGGGGTCCCGATGGGGAAACTAGGATAAAAGTTCCTTTAACAACTAGCAATGGCTATAAAACACCTCAAAAGAGCATCTCCTGTTAGGAAGCCTCAGGGCTCGAAGATTGAACATGATTTATTTTGGATCTTTTATGAAGGACTTTTTCTTACATGAACAGTAAACCTCAGGGAAGAGCAAGAGAAAGGTCAGAGCAGGTGAAAAGTCACAGCGGGTTTCGAATTTAAGGATTAGTTTTGGAGAAAATGGCCTCATTTTATAACTCTGTAAAAGTAGCTCTGAATAGTCTTGGTTGCAAGATTTTTAGGTGCTGCATAATATCATTGTGATATAGATCCTATACAGGTTCTATATGGCCAAGAAAATAGCAACTTTTTTTTCCGTTGGTCCTTGTACACAATATAACTACAGAAGAGTCAAGCGTTAAACAGAAAAATTATCAAACGTCTTTGAGCAAGATGCTAATGGTCTAATTTGATTTAATGAATAATGCTAACCTAAGTTAACTGTGCTCCCACCAGACCTGGAGATTGGATGAATAGATGCAAAAATGATAACACTCAACTGTTTATCTCTAGTAGGAGAAGATGTAAAATGAGACTATTTCCAAATAAGCTGATTGTTCCATTAGGATTATAATCTAAACAGTTGTTTCTGAGCACTGTTATTTTTTTTGCTTTCTGGACTCAAAACAACTTAGAACAAAATATTTCCCCTGGTGGATGGATGTATAGTTAGTCAGTCATTAACCAGGGATGCCCAAACTCAGTCCTGGAAGGCAGATTACCTGCAAAGTTGAATTCCAATCCCAATCAGAGATACCTGCGCTAGCTAATCAAGCCGTAATAGGCTTTCTAAAAACATCCGTGTAGGTGTGTTAAGGCAAGTTGGAGCTAAAATCTGCAGGGCACTGGCCCTCCAGAACCGAGTTTGGGCAACCCTGTGCCTTCATATGTAAAAATGATGGAATAATGATTTCTGCAATGGACAAAAATGCAGAATCATGTCATAAATATGGAATCTGTATATACAATTTAGCAAACAATGCATTAAATGATGGTTAGATTTATTATGATTTTCAGTAACTGAAATTCATTTAACCAGTAAAACTGATTTTATTAATATAAATAAACAAGCAAACAGAATTCAGATAAATTAAAACTGAAAAAAGCTGAATTATCTTTATAAAGAAATAGTAAAGTTTTGAAAAAAAATATATATAATAGATTTCACATTGTTTAAAAAGCTGATGAACTCAAATATTTTGTAGCTATTATTCATCATATACACTACCTGACAAAAGTCTTGTCGTCGATCCAAGTTGTAAGAGCAACAACTACGTGACTTATAGTGGATTGTTTGGAAAAGTGACACAAGGTAGATTTTTCTTATGAATCATCTGTTGAACTGCATCCCAATTATCACAAATACTGCAGAAGACCTATTGGAACCCGCATGGACCCAAGATTCTAACAGAAAACAGTCAAGTTTGGTGAAGGAAAAATCATGATTTGTGGTTGGCAGAGTGGATGGCAACATAAACAGCCTGAGCTATCAAGACATCTGTGCTGCACATTACATTACAAACCACAGGAGAGGGCAAATTCTTCAGCAGGATAGCGCTCCTTCTCATACTTCAGCCTCCACATCAAAGTTCCTGAAAGCAAAGAAGGTCAAGGTGCTTCAGGATTGGCCAGCCCAGTCACCAGACATGAACATTATTGAGCAGGTCTGGGGTAAGATGATGGAGAAGGCATTGAAGATGAATCCAAAGAATCTTGATGAACTGCAAGAACGCTTTCTTTGCCATTCCAGATGACTTTATTAATAAGTGATTTGAGTCATTGCAGAGATGTATGGATGCAGTCCTCCAAGCTCATGGGAGTCATACACAATATTCATTCTTTTTCCACTGCACCATGACTTTATATTCTATACTGTACATTATTTCTGTTAAGTGACAAGACTTTTGTCTAAGCAAACTCAGACCTTACTGTCCTAATTAAATCATTAAAAATCAAGGCATGATCATATTTTATTTTGGTAAAATCAAAGTAATCTAGAGGCCTTTGCAGTTGATATAAGCCACTTCTGATACCAAATGATCAACTAGAAGTCAAGTTATTATTTGTTTTGCGTAAAACTTGGATAGGTGACAAGACGTTTGTCAGGTAGTGTATAATCAGGGCTATGCTATTCACATGTTTTGATAACTTAAATATATGTAACTACTGTCACAGTTGTCTTTCTTATTTACAAGATGTAAACCTACAATAAATGAATGGGACATACAACTCAACATTGTTTCTCATCAAATTCTTCCCCAAAGCCAAATGATGTGAGATATGCCAATTTTAACTTTATATTACTATTGTAAGTAAAAGACACTGTCTGACTTGCCTATTTTTACTTCTTCTAAGAAACTGAAATGAAGCTGAAACTTAAATCACAAATAACTCCTAACCTCTTGAGCTTTGTGCGCAATAACATTGTTTTTTTTTCTCTCCGATGATTCATCATATTTATAGTCTTACTCTCAAGTTGCACACATGCAGATAACTTCTGGTCTGCTCGCATATTCATTTTTATATTGTTTGTAGCAACGTTTTCTCTTTTTTGAGGCATTTTCTATCTTCTTTTTGAAGTAGTTCCTAAAAGCAGCTTTAAAAAAAGTTCTCTTGAGTTTTAGAAGATATATAAACTTTGTCTGCAATGACCCACATGATTTCCACAACAAACAAAATTGCAGATTCCAGTCATAAATATTGAATTTGATGTATAATACAGAATTTATTAAATGTAATAAACATTTCTGTTACATTTTTTTTAATTGGTGACTTACTGCATGATGCCAATTAATTAAACAAAACAAATTAATAAATAAGATTACAAATTATTAGCCTTAAAAGGTCAGATTTTTTTTTAAATCATATTAATTATGTTTCATCATAAATTATATGGGTTAGACTATAATTTGTTTCCTTAAAATATATAACTATCGTCTCAGTTGTTTGCATTTCTATGATATAGATGATGATTGCATGATAAACAATTCCTACCATAGATCAAATATGCATAATTCCATACTACAGTAAGCGAGTATGTCAGTCCAAATTCATAATATTGTTAAAATTAGCAGAAATCAACATAAAAAAATGTCATTTCATTCA
This sequence comes from Danio tinwini, assembly GCA_903798205.1. Taxonomy (NCBI): domain Eukaryota; kingdom Metazoa; phylum Chordata; class Actinopteri; order Cypriniformes; family Danionidae; genus Danio; species Danio tinwini. Next base: position 6,807,036 of record CAIGQZ010032997.1, read on the forward strand.
TTCCATACACATTGCTGCTATTTTTTTTATGGTTCCAAGGAGTTCAAGTTGGCATGTACAATATAAAAGGTCAAGCTCTGTAGAGTACCGATTTCCTCTGAGAACTAGTAAGACGTCTAGCAAGTAACTCGATTTGTCAAAAAGACCTGCTTTGTGTTAAAGTATGGGTAAACAGCACGCTTATTCTGACAAAAACAGGTTCTTTCTGGAGGTCCTTCAAGTTCCTATGGAAAACTTGTATTTGAACAGAAAATTTGTATGGAAAATGAACAACCCAGGCTCATTGCGAATATGTATATTTCAGAGAAAAGCAAAATACATACAGATATGGCTACTGAGAACGAGCGTTACTTAACGCGCAGTACTGCAATTTGTCTCCGACAGTCACATGCTTTACTGTAGCTGTAAAGGCCACCTTTTAATTTAAAAAAATAATAGCCAGGTGGCGCAAGGAACAACCGCTTTTCCATTGACTTAGTTGTCATGCGTGTTTAGATGCATGAAGCCTACACTCTCAGAAATAAAGGTATGCGAGCTGTCACTGGGGTGGTAACTTTAAAAATTACGTGTCCACTTTTAAGGGCTCAACACAATTTCCTAGATCTAGATAAAATAGCCTAAGCGATATTGAAGTAATTTAAAGATATACAAATATCGGATATAATAAAAACATTAAATAAACCAATATAAAACGAACAAAAGCTATAATGATATAGGAATATACAGTATAACAGGGCTCGAAATTAACCTTTTTCTTAGTAGCACGGGTGCTCCTAACTTTAAAAATTTAGGCACACCTGACAAAATTTAGTCACACCCAGCAAAAATTATAAGCACCGTTACTACACATTTTATATTAACAGATTCTATTATATATTAACACTCTAATCACAACTAACAAACAAACACAAATCTGCGTGCGCTCACCAACCCTGCACGCACTGCTTGACAAGAATGAGATTAATTGAATTAACAATAACTGTGCTGTTCTCACGGGTGGTGTCTGATATTGCACAGATGATATTGACATATAACATGAGCTGCAATATTAATTTAATCTCAGTGAATGCATGCTATTTATCGAAATGAAACGATGACTGACGATGGCCAGAGGTGTGTCTTCTTGCAGTTTTTGCAAATCTGCCAGAGGCTGCTGTGTATGCTTTTTGATGATCTCAAATTGGTCTTGTGCATCCTCTTCTCGCATGAATCCACCAGAAGGCGCAATATAAACTTCAGCTGACCAGGCCAGCTTGCTGCTGACAGACTGACTGACCGACTAAGCGACCCACCCACCCCCTTCCCTAAACCCAACTGTTAGTATTTTCAAAAGCAATCAAGAGAAAGAAAGAGTTGTGGCCACATGATTTCACTACTTTTTCAGCCTGTTGTTTATTTATTTACCTATTTTATTTATATATTTTTTTGCTTTTTTTTTTACCTGGTTTCTGGAACCGAACTTTGCCAGACTTGAACCCCTTCATCGCAGGTAACTCTGCTCTACGTCACAAGTCCGTCAATGTACGTGGTGAGCCACTGGGCACACTGATAACACCGGAAAAGCCTCCACATGGAAGCGGTCAGCTGGTAGTGCTAAAAGGAGCAGAAGCCATCGTCATACTACCCCGTAGCATTCATTGTTACATACGAAATAGCCAGACGTACCTCTGGCTACATAATTTGCACTCTCCAGAAATGATGACAGGGGTACGTATCCAGAATGAGCCTGTATTGATAATGAAAGTTGCTATTTTCTAGTTTGATATGGCTAGGAAATATACTCTAATTCTAGCGCAATAATCAAAAAACTACCACTGCGGCAGTCACAATAATATTACGCATGCAGTTCGTGAATATAGTATAATGTGTACCATGCCATACAATGGTAAGCCTTGGTACAGCAGGAATAGGAGGATAGCAAAATTATCTAAACTCTTTTAAAAAAAAATTGCAAGATGCTAATGGTCTAATTTGATTAAATTATTCATGCTAAGTTAAGCTAAACTAAGTGCCCCCACCAGACCCGAAGATTGGCTGAATGGATTTAAATATGGTAAAACTCAAATATTAAACTAAGGGAAGTTCTTAAACAAGGCCTTTTTATCTGGAGTGTTCCTTTAACTCAAACCATCTAAAGACAACATCTACCATGACTTCTAATAGGTAAGGTAATAGGTCCATAAGGTTTTACTTATTGTGCAATATTTAACCCAAGCAGTAAAAAACTCAGGGATTGTATCTCTTTACACACAAATTATGACAGCTCTCCAAGGGCTTCATGGACAGCATTAAATATGTATAAACATTAAATATGTATATCAGCATTTATATTTGTATAATATACATATATATGCATACATATACAGCTAAAGTTAGAATTATTAGCCCCCCTGAATTATTAGCCCCCTGTTTATTTTTTCCCCAATTTCTGTTTAACGGAGAGAAGATTTCTTTCAACACATTTCTAAACATAATAGTTTTAATAACTCATTTCTAATAACTGATTTATTTTATCTTTACCATGATGACAGTAAATAATATTTGACTAGATATTTTTCAAGACACTTCTATACAGCTTAAAGTGACATTTAAAGGCTTAACTAGGTTAATAAGGTTAACTAGGCAGGTTAGGGTAATTAGGCAAGTTATTGTATAATGATGGTTTGTTCTGTAGACTATCTAAAAATATATAGATAAAAGGAGCTAATAATTTTGACCTAAAAATGTTTGTTTTTTTTATTTAAAGCTGCTTTTATTCTGAATGAAATAAAACAGATAAGACTTTCTCCAGAAGAAATAAAACATTATCAAACATACTGTGAAAATGTCCTTGCTCTGTTAATCATCATTTGGGAAATATTTAAAAAAAGAAAAAAAAAACTTAAAGAGGGCTAATAACTAGTTGACACAGAAAATAATTGTGTCTTTGTTGTATGGTTGTTTGTAAGTTACCAATGTCAACACTCATCAAGACAACAACATGAATTAAAAAACTCAAAAACAAATTAGCCCCATACCTATTACTGCAGATCATTCCTAACAACCACCCCATTCACATCAAACAGTGATCCGATTTAAGACAACAACTGCAATTGGGATAAATGACTTTTAGAAATTGAAAACCTGCGTCCTGATGATAACTTTTCAAATGCTGAGTGAAGGGGATGTGTATTATCTTAAATATATACTAAACTTATATATACTAAACTTAAATATACTATTTTTAAAGTATATATCCTTTAAAAATATGTATACTACCTGTTAACTATGATTTTATACTACCTTTTACACAACATCTAAACTTTTGATTTTGACTGTAAATGTAATAGCATGCACCTTTTGTAAAGCTGCTTTGGAACAATAATTATTGTAAAAAGGTAGTAAATTATGTATATAGTAAATATTAAATTACAACCTCCAAATTTTACGAAATGGACGGCACAGTGGCTCAGCAGTTATCACTGTCACCTCACAGCACGAAGGTGGCTAGTTCGAGTCCAGTTGGCATATCTTTGTGGAGTTTGCATGTTCTCCCCGTGTTGGCATGGGTTTCTTCCAGTTGCTCCGGTTTCCCCCACAGTCCAAACACATGAGCTATAGGTGAATTGGGTAAACAAAATTGGCCGTAGTGAATGAGTGTGTGAATGTGAGAGTGTATAGGTGTTTCCCAGTAATGGGTTATGGCTAGAAGGGCATCCACTGCATAAAACATATACCAGAATAATTGGTGGTTCATTCTCCTGTGGCGACCCCTGATAAATAAGGGACTAAGCTGAAAGAAAATGAATGAATGAACTAAATTGTACAAACTTGAGATATTAACAGATTAATATGTTGAACGTCAATCAAGACAACGTTAGGATCAGTTCGTTTTATTTGTAGCTTTTTTCAGAAAGACCAGATTTATGTTTCAGTACATGAAAACAGCATGCTTATTCTGACAAAAAACGAGAAAATTTGTACCACTCAAAAGTTGATCTTACATTACCAGCACTAACCCACCACCAGAACCAGCATGGAAATCTACTCCAGTGTAAGCCGCATTTATCAGCAGGGTTTACAGCCCCCTCTCTCAGGAGCCGATTATTGTTTCTCAGCCTCCTCGAAGCCAAGGGCAGCCGTGGGTTGTGGTCTGCACAACCTCCACACACATGATAATTCTCCAGCAACCTGCCTACACACTCCAGAAACATCAGTCATCTTCCACAATCGCTGAGCCTTTCTGATGAAGCGAACAACACATTTCAGAGAAGTGGTCAAGCTAATACATCAACATTTCACCATCTTGAAAGCGGATGTAACATGAACTCCCAATGCTACAATTCTCTAAAGAGTCTGGTGGCAAAGCACCGAAAAGCCATTATCACAGATAAAACTAAATAATGTGTAACAATCAATATTTCACGAGCTCGGCTAATGCACCCACTTAAATGTTCCAGTTACAAATGCCATGATGTTTGTTTGTGGATATGAAAGTATATAAGTGTGCATCTCTGCCCTTTGGATGCAGAAAACATAACATTTAAGTGAGTTGTTTAGGGCTTTAGTATTGCAGTGATTTGTTTCCCTGACAACCACTTAAGGAAGGACGACGGCAGGCTTGATTCTGAGCAAATAAACTGGAGCTTTATTGAACATTTGCCGTACTGACATGTTATCGCTTTTTTTTCTAACACCTCGTTTGTAGGTGTTAAGGACCTCTTGCATGACTCATGTCCGAGTTTCAACACATGTGACTCTCACATTGAAAAACATTGCAGATCATAACAGACAAGTTGATCCACACTGATGGAACTGACCTGCTAAAATAAAGATTAATAAACACTACAATTTCTTTGGAAATAGACTCATTTCATGTCCCCTAGAGTTAAATTTTTTTTTGAGTTTTATCATTTTTAAATTCATTCATCTGATCTCTCAGACTGCCAGAAGAAGTTTTAGCTTAGCTTAGCATAAATCATTGAATCGGATTAGACCATTAGCATCTTGCTCATAAATGCATCTTCTGAATTGTGGATCACAGTGTGCACTAAACCGTGGGAGGACAACGGGACGATATGATTTTTCTCAAAGAACCGTTGCATCCCTATGCCATATCATGGTAAGCCTTGTTACTGCAGAAACAGGAGGATAGGAAATGTATCTAAACTTAAAAAAAATTGGTCTAAAGATTAATAAACACTACAATATTTTGGAATCTACTCATTTTATGTCCCCAAGAGTTAAAAAGTTGAGATTCGTCATTTTAAAAATCCACTCAGTCGATTTCTGAGACTGACGGAAGAAGTTTTAGCTTAGCTTAACATAAATCATTGAATCGGATTAAACCTTTAGCATCTTGCTCATAAAGGCATATTCTGAATCGCAGATCACAGTGTGCATCAAACCGTGAGAGGACAACAGGATGATATGATTTTTTTAAAGAGAACCGTTGCATCCCCATGCCATACCATTTTAAGCCTTGTTACTGCAGGAACAGGAGGATAGGAAAATTATGTAAACTCTTTTTAAAAAAAAAATTTACATTCTTTGAAAAAAAAAGAACTTAAGGTATCATAATACAATTCACAACTGTAAATAGAGTACTTGAGATAGAGGGTGCAGGCCAGATTCACGGTGGCAGGCCAGATTGGACGTCA
>CAIGQZ010032997.1:6822674-6849878 GCA_903798205.1 Danio tinwini
GTGCTGTATAAATAGTCCAACTAATCAGTCTTTGAGCAGCTTCAGCTTTGTGAGTTAGCAATCAGCCAGGATTAGAAACTGGTATGTGTGTGCAGTACATGACTGGATCTTGTAGTTCATATTATTGCGGATTTGTAGTTCTATGCGATACAGTGTGTTTATCAGCAATCTGCACAGGCTGGATTGCTGGTGATCCTGACAGTACCGTTCTAATACTGGCAAAATACTAAATACTGTAAAACATTGGCCACTTCAGCTGCTGTTTTTTGTGTAACTTATTCAGGGCTTGACATTAACACCTGCCAACCCGCCAAATGTGGGTAGATTTCAGCTTTGGCGGGCTAGACAGCCACTCCCACTAGCCACTTTGGCTGGTTAAAAATAATTTTTACATTGCCAGTGCTGGCTCATCACTAAAGATTAAAATTTTAGTGTATGACAGTTTGTCAATATGCATGCAAATGTAATCTTGGAGTCAAGAAGCAGCACGACTGATAATTGATAACACTGATAACACTTTCATTTGATGGTCCATTTGAGTATTAGTAATACTCAATATTACTGATTACCAAGATAATCAAAATTATCTCAATTTGAACCTTATTAATGGTAACTATGGGATAACTAAAGAAACTGCTGTTTAATGGAGTAACTGATTAGACCTGCACATATCAGTCATTCACACTATTAACCATTAAATATATAACATTTTAAATATATTTTTTACACACACACACACACACACACACACACACACACACACACACACACATATATATATATATATATATATATATATATACAGTTAAAGTCAGAATTATTAGCCCCCCTTCAAGTTTTTATTTCTTTTTTAAATATTTCCCAAAAGACGTTTAACAGAGCAAGGAAATTTCACAGTATGTCTGATAATATTTTTTCATCTGAAGAAAGTCTTATTTGTGTTATGTTGGCTATAGAATAAAAGAAGTTTTACATTTTTTTACAAAACATGTTAAGGTCAAAATAATTATCCTATATTAAGCTATATATTTTTTCGATTGTCTACTGAACAAATCATCGTTATACAATAACTTGCCTAATTACCCTAACCTGCCTAGTTAACCTATTTAACCTAGTTAAGCCTTTAAATGTCATTTTAAGCTTAGTCGTCACCTTGGATTTATAAGGTTCTGTCTGCAAAATTGATTTTGAGATATTGAGCTTCAAAGTTTTTGCATTCCATATAGCAAACAGCATGTGTGTAACATTTGTTTTTTAAATAAAAAGTTTTAAAATGTAAACAACTTATAAAAAAACATCTCACAATGTAAATAAGTTGTCATTTAATAAGAATATGTCAAAACCTAAATTTTGACAAAAATGTCAGATAGAAACAGAGGGGCTAATATTTCAGGGGGGCTAATAATTCTGACTTTACTGTATATATGTATAAATGAAAAGTAACTAGTAACTATTTATTTGATTAATTTTTTTATCAAATACTTTTACTCTTACTCGAGTAACTTAAGATTGTTACTTTTACTTGAGTAAAAGTTTCCACAAGTACTTGTACTTTTACTTGAGTATAGATTTTGGATACTCTACTCACCTCTGTCTATAAAAAACAAATGCGACTGGAGAATGTGCACAGATGTGAGTAAACATGTGGCATACTGTATATTGAACCACTTTAAATCATTGTAAGAGCCATGATCATTAATAGATGAATTAAAATTGATTCTGGTGTACGTTCACTTTTAGAAAGCTTTCTATGCAAATTTAATAAATCAGACCCCTGATGTTAACGAAAAGCACATAAAACGCATGTAAGTAAACCACTGAGTTATATTTGAACACCACTGCACTGACAAAAAAAGCCATACCAATAACTTACAATGAACTACAAAGAAACACACAAGGAACAGCAAGTGTTACGTTAAATTAATGATGTGTTTTTCAAGCAGAAAGACTGAAACTGTATTTTCTTTTCAACTGAGCTTATATAATCTTTGTTTTTGTGAGCAGCTTCAAAATACAGCATTATAGAGAGTGGGACGCTCAACATTCCATACATTCTGAAAATGGAAACCCAAGAGGCTCCAAAATTCCAAGATTCTGATCACATATCGGGATTCCCATCACATGGTGGGCTGTGGCCTGAGATGCTATAGTTGAGTTGGTCTAAAGGTTTTTCTAAGTCCTCTGTGACTCTTAATTGCAGCGCTGTCACTCCAGTTTGTTTCCAAACAGCATAATAAGGGGTCATTACGAGACCAGAGTGAAAAATAATGGACGGGTCATTAAAGCCTGGGGGAAACGATATCTCTTCACAGAGAGGGGGACAGGTTGTCTATCGGCCTAAGGACATTACCAAAATGAGCTAGAATGTGTGTGCCAAAGGATATGTTTACACAGACAGTATTGGGACAATTTACTGCAATGTCATCACACACACACACAAGCTTACACACAGGCAATGACAAAAACACAGACACGTGTTTCCCCCACAGTCCACATGTACTATAGGTGAATTGGGTAAGCTAAATTGTCTGTAGTGTATGGGTGTGAATGAGAATGTAAAGGTGTTTCCCAGTGATGGGTTGCAGCTGGAAGGACACCCTCTACGTAAAACATATACTGGATAAGTTGGCGGTTCATTGCGTTGTGGCGACCCCTGAATAATAAAGGGACTAAGCCAAAACAAAAAGAATGAATTAATGATTTATTATAGGGCAACATGGTGACTCAGTGGTAAGAACTGTCGCCTCACAGCAAGAAGGTCGCTGGTTCGAGTCCTGACTGGGTCAGTTGGCATTTCTGGGTGGAGTTTGCCTGTTCTCCCCGTGTTGGCGTGGGTTTTCTCTGGCTGCTCTGGTTTCCCCCACAGGCCAAAGACATTCGCTAGGTAAATTAGATGAACTAAATTGATCATAGTAAATGTGTGTAAATGAGTGTTTCCCAGTACTGGGTTGCAGCTGGAAGATCATACGCGGGGTAAAACATATGCTGGATAAGTTGGCGATTCATTTCGCTGTGGCAACTCCTAATGATTAAAGAGACTATGCCAAAGGCAAATGAATGAATGAATGATTTATTATAGTCATATTGTCATTCATTTATTCATTCATTTTCCTTCGGCTTGAATGAATCGCCAACTATTCCGGCATTTGTCTTACGCAGCGGATGCCCTTCCAGCCGCAACACAGCATTGGGAAACACCCATACATTCATTCATTCATTTATTCATACATTCATTCATTTTCCTTCGGTTTAGTCTCTTATTTATCAGCAATTGCCACAGCGAAATGAATCTTCAACTATTCCGGCATACGTTTTACGCAGCGGATGCCCTTCCAGCCGTAACCCAGCATTGGGAAACACCCATACATTCATTCATTCATTTACTTTCCTTCAGCTTAATCCCTTATTTATCAAGGGTCGCCACAGCGGAATGAACCGTCAACTATTCCAGCATATGTTTTACGCAGCGGATGCCCTTTCAGTGGCAACCCAGTACTGGGAAATACCCATACACTCTCTCATTCACGCACACTCATACACTACAGCCAAATTAGTTCATCCAATTCCCTTATACCGCATGTCGATTTGCATTACCCTACACTCAGAAATAAAGGTACGCGAGCTGTCACTGGGGTGGTACCTCTTAAAAAGGTACACATTTGTACTTAAAGGCTCCATATTGGTACCTCAAAAGTATATATTAGTGCCTAAAAATTTTAAGAGGAACATGTTCTATAATATGTAGCCTTAAGGTATTATTATGGACCTTTAAGATACAAATTTGTATCTTTTGAAAAGGTACCACCCCAGTAACAGTTTGTTTTCTGAGAGTGTAGAGAACCATTCCAGGTATGCATACAGTTGCAAGCCAGGGTCTAATCCCCTGTCAAACAATTCATCAGTCAGCAGCATGCACAAACCAGTCAATCATCCAATCAAAAGGCCTGATTGTGCTAGTGACCCGCCATGACTGCTTCAATCCATCAAATCAATCTTCGGTCAATCACAGAGTTGGCATGGCAAATTAAACTCCAGCAGCTGGAGAGACAGTCTTAATCTCATAATCACGCAACACATCTGTGTGTGCGTGTGTGTGTGGCCGAACTGCTCTGCTCCATATTACGCAGCTGCCAACACACGCTCTCAATCTACGACAGCTCACTGAGGAATACATTAGAGAGGCAGAGGTCAGGCAAACACACTGTTAATCAGATAAGCTGCCCTGCCACTAAGCTAACTAAACAACCAGGAACTCTAGCAGCTCTTGATTCCTCAGGCCTCTTCCTTGATGGAGAACATAAGCTTGTCTCAAAAACTGGTAAGGTGCCATCCCTCACATTTTAAAGGAACACTCCATTTGTTTCGGAAATTGGCTGATTTTACAACTTCCATAGAGTTGAATAGTTGGGTTGTACCATTTTTTGATCCATTCACTGGTTTGTTTTATTCATTCAATCATTTTCCTTCAGCTTTATCAGGGGTCGCCACAGCGGAATGATCCGCCAACTATTCCAGCAAAGGTTTTACACAGTGGATGCCCTTCCACCTGCAACCTAGTACTGGGAAATACCCATACACTCTCTCATTCACACACACTCATACACTACAGTCAAATTAGTTCATCCGATTCACTTATACCGCATGTCGACATTTAATCAACATTTCCCAAGAACGTAAATGTACCCAGATTAGCCCAAAGTTTTCATTGATGGTCCCTTAGTCAGGTGTTAAAGCCTATACCAATAACAATACAAATTCTAAATAAAAACAATACTCAAACAAGTGATAAAAAACACCCACAACAACAACATCAAAAAGCCTAGTGTTCACAATGTTGATTATTAAGAAGCCATTTATAAAAATTATACTTAAATCAGCGTTTCCCAACCCTGTTCCTAAAAGCACACCAACAGTATCTCCCTTATCTGACCCATTCATTTCAAGTTTTAGAGTCTCTTCTAATGTTCTGATGAGTTGATTCAGGTGTGTTTGAATAGGAAGAGGTTGAAAACGTGTACTGTTGGTGTGCCTACAGGAACAGGGTTGGGAAACACTGACTTAAATGACAATAGATACACATTCTCTAATAGATTGTGGTGTCAAATTCCACTGATGTAATGCTTTAAAAGAAAAACAAGCTTAACCAAAAGAAGTTTGTCTGGCGGGAATACTTTTAGCTTAGCTTAGCATAAATCATTGAATCGGATTAGACCATTAGCATCAAAAACGACTAAAGAGTTTTGATAATTTTCCTATTTAAAGCTTGACTCTTTTGTAGTAACATCATGTATTAAGATGAACATCCATTCATTACTTTTCCTTTAGCTTAGTCTTTATTTCGGAGGTTGCCACAGCGGAATGAACCACCAACTATACACTACGGACAATTTAGTTTATTTAATTCACCTATAGCGCATGTCTTTAGACTGTGGCGGAAACCGGAGCACCCGGAGGAAACCCATGCGAACATGGGGATAACGTGCAAACTCAATACCGAAATGCCAACTGGCCAAGCTGAGACTCAATTCAGTGACTTTCTTGCTGTGAGGCGACAGTGCTAACCACTGAGGCACTGTGTGGCCTTTGTTTATTTGCTTATTTATTTCACAACAGTGACAGAGTACATTTAATCAATGTTCCCAAAGAATGTAAATGTACCCAATATAGACCAAAGCAAGATGTTTAAGTCCATACCAATAAAAATTCAAATTCTAACAAAAAACAATACTGAAATGAACACCAAAAAACTATCACAACAGCAATCGGTGTTTCCAAATCCCAACACTGTTGACACACCAACAGTATATATTTTGGATGTCTCCCTTATCTGACCCATTCATTTCAGGTTTGAGAGTCTCTTCTAATGCTCTGATGAGTTGATTCAGGTGTGTTTGAATAGGAAGAGTTTAAAAGTGTGTACTGTTGGTGTGCCTTCAGGAACAGGGTTGGGAAACACTGACTTAAATGACAAAAGGTACACATTTTTTAACAGATTGTGGTATCAAGCTCAACTGATGTGATGCTTTAAAAAAAAAACAAGCTTGACCAAAAGAAGTCTGTCTGGCAGGAGCACTTTTAGCTTAGCTTAGCATAAATTATTAAATCGGATTAGACCATTAGCATCTTGCTCATAAACGATCAAAGAGTTTTGATAATTTTGTTATTTAAAGCTCGACCCTTCTGTAGTTCCTTAATGTACTAAGATGAACAGAAAATTAAAAGTTGATATGATTAGGAACATTCTGGGGTAATAATCACAGTGTTTTGCTGCTGTACTCATCATCAGTACAGTAAACACAATAAAATTAATTATATAATGACTGAAATTTTTAGGTAAAACTATTTTTTAGGCTTAAAATTGCTTCACTTATATATTTTTATTGATATTAAACAACTAATGATAATGTTTTTTATTTGAATATATTTTAAAATGTAATTTATTCATGCGAGGCAAAGCTGAATTCTCAGTATCATTTGTGCAGTGTCACGTGATCTAGAAAATAGTATGGACGCTGCATATTTTGTATGCATATGTCAGACATACACAATACCCGAGGTGGTAAAAATGTCCCAGTGGTGTCAATTCACAAGGTAACAAGAGAAAAAAAAAACTGCATAAACAGATACATTCACAGCGGATGCCTACATTTATAAGGATAATTATATTTGGGTTATTACTCTAGGTGTTGAGATGAAAATATCTTTGCAGTAAATATGTAAATGAATGAGCATAAATTTGTATGAATAAACAGAGGTGTTAGCACATGAATTTCATAATCAAAAGCATATGTTGATCACTTGTTTATGGATAGATAGACATTAAAAAGCATATACAGCGCTCAGCATAATTGAGTACACCCCATTTTGAAGGTTTTTATCCATTTCTCAATGTATTTTGGTGCATTTAAACAAAACTGATTTTATTAAACAGATATATTTATTAAAATAATATTTTAGTCAGCAAACATATTTAGAAATTGAAAGATAATACAATTAAATTCAAGCAAAATATTGCAATTAAAATACAACCTACAAAATTTCAACTAAATGTCTCTATTTTTTGGCTTCTCTTGATTTTTCCTCTTTTTTAAAATTTAATATTTTTCTCTAATATATAAATTTGGGTGTACTAGTTTTTGGACCATTATCGTAAGTTATTTTCACTAGATAAGCTCCAAATTTGGCTTCAGTACTGACTAACCTAATGTATATGCACAAATAAAATATTCTATAGCTTCCTATTAAAAATATTAATTTGAAATGTTTGTGAGGGGTGTACTCATATTTGCTGAGCACTGAATGTGTACAATTGTGTTCCCTAGAATAAATATAAAAAAATTCAAATGGGCTTTAGATAGAACTAATAGTCAAATAAAAAAGTCAATTTTAGAATGGATGTGATATCCTCAATCCCAATATCCAAATCACACAAGATGATGGATGAAATAAAATACATCAAAATACAAAACTGCATTATATTAATAGCTGAAAGATTCCCTGGTGGAAAAAGAACTTCTAAATCAGAAATAAAAAGTATTTTATGTACGTGTAGATAATAATAATTATGATTAAATGGCCCTAAAATAATAAACTAATTAAACTCTGTGTACATGTTAGAATAAAATGAACTGATGTAATATTTCTGGACCAAAAATAAATTACAAAAGTACATTTTATAACTGCTTCTATTGTCTTTTGAAAAATAGTTAAATGTGCCAAAACCCAAATGTGCTGACAAGCATTTATATTAGCACTGTCAGACGATTAATTGCGATTAATCACATTTAAAATTAATGTTCATATTTTACTAATACTGTATACTCATGTTTACTGTGTATGTATGTGCATTATACATATATACATAAATATACACAGTACACATGTATATCATTTATTCATTCATTTTCCATCTGCTAAATCCTTATTTATCTGGGGTCGCCACAGCGGAATGAACCGCCAACTATTCCGGCATATGTTTTACACAGCGGAAGTCCGTCCAGCCGCAACCCAATACTGGAAAACACCCATATCCTCTGACATTCACACACACACTCATACACTATGGCCATTTTAGTTTATTTAGTTCACTGATAGTGCATGTCTTTGGACTATGGGGGAAAGCGGAGCACCGGGAGGAAACCCACGCCAACACGGGGAAAACATGCAAACTCCACACAGAAATGCCAACTGGCCCAGCCGGGACTCAAACCAGCTACCTTCTCGCTGTAAGGCAACTGTGCTAACCACTGAGCCACTGTGCCACCAAACACCTATTGTAAATATATACTTTTACCTTGGATGCAATTAATCGAGATTAGCACGAAGTATACAACACTAAAATAAAACTATGCAGACTTGCATGTGTAAAATATAATGACATATTTGCAATGCACTAGCAATCCGTTCACGCAGTGTGTAACAGTCCTAAGTAAATGAAAACATCCAGCAAATTTTTTTATCTGAAAGTGCACCATGTATAAAGTTATTATCCCTTAAAAAAGTCTTTTAAATGAGTCGTTTTTAAAATCAATCTGAAGCCGTTTCATGTTGACGTAACCTTGAAACATTAACAGACTACGCTTGTTGCACACAGTAGACCAGTCACAACAGATTTGGCCATCAGACCAGATTAACATCAAGCAAAATGTTTCATTGAGCGACTCGTTTGGGAATCATTAAGCAAATTAGGTAATAATAAATGCATATTATAAAACAATGAAAGTGATTTTTGAGATTGCATGTATGTCAACCTCTTCTAGGGGACTCCTAAAACCAAAATATCACCCTTTCACAATCCACATTTAAAAAGTTTTTATATTGAGTTTCAAATCGGTTTTAAAGTGCTCTTATGTGTGTTAGTACACTGAAGTAATCTTACTCATTAATATTACACCATCTGCAGGTACAGCTTTTATACTTTTAAAAGGATAGCTCACCCGAAAATGAAAACGTATTCACTATTTCCTCACACTTAAGTGGTTCCAAACCTTCATGAAATTCTTTCTTCTGTTGCACACAAGGGTCACACTTTATTCTGATGGTCCGTTTGTTGAATTTAAGTTACATTGCAACTAATTCTCATTAGATTATAAGTAGACTGTTAGGTTGAGGTTAGGGTTGTGTGGTTAGGGTTAGTGTAAGTTGACATGTCTTACAAAGTTTTTTATAGTCAGTTAAATGAGCAGTATCAACAGATATTAAGCAGACAGTCTACTAATACTCAAATGGACCATAAAAATAAAGTGTTACCCATCATTGCACTCTCTCAAACTCTTATTTTCCTCATTTACACTTTCCTACAAATTGTATGAATGTGTGTTTGTGTTAGGTGTTAGTTGCAACACAATCAGATTAGTCAATAAAGTTTCATACTGTATAAAGAACGGTGCCTGTGCATGTTTATGAATCTAATGTCTTGAACTTCGATCTTGTTACCCTGCTTAAACATAAATAGGTTTTTATTTTTGATAGCAATAGTTGAAGTCTCCGTTCGAACGATCGCTGGACGATTCGTTTGTTCGGATATAAAGAGTCGATTCTTTTGAAACTGTTCAAATTAATCTTCAACTCACTGAGATAATTCGCTACACTATTTTCAAAAGCATGCTAAAATATGTATAACAGATCTCCATAATAATTACAACATAAACATGAATGTTAACATGTGTGAGGAAATGATACCATATCATGGCTTGATCACGCCTCGAGTTTCACTGAATTAGCCCCTGCTATTTAAGGCTGTGATGGGAGGAAATTGCCTGAAAAGACAAAAAAAAATACACAAAGAAGAAAGAAAAGGCTTGCACGCTCCAGTGAATAATGCTAAACAACAAACGACAGCCCCAGCCTTCAAGTAGAACAATACCATCATTAGATAACGGGCTGTTCTCTTTTCAGGACCGACCCTCGGGTTAATGAACGTATCTGAATCGCTTTATGCACCATTACATGGCTTTATCTTCCCACGGCGCTAAAGCGATTCGCGGCAAAACTCAATGAAGAGATGTGCCGAAATAGCAGTCTGCAAAAGCCCTGAAATGCCTGTCATGACTATATCCCGCAGGGCATGAAAAAACTCAACAACTCGCGAGTGCAAAAGGTACAACTGAGCTGGAGGCTGAGCAGCAGCTTTCTGACAGACCCCTGCGCACTTATTATGAAACACTGTCACTGGTGAAAGTGTATGTTTGAAGAGGAATGAACACGAGCCGTCTCCCGTCTTTTGAAATAACATCACAGGTGAAGGTGACTTTGCCCTGTGTGAAACTGGAATAACATGTAGAATACTAATATTCTGTCATTAAAATTTATTTTTTGATGCTGATTTTACATGGCCCGCAGAACCTTGCTGTAACTACTCTGATCGTGAAAATATATTAATTATATCTGAGTTGTAAAGTCTTGGGGCATTTATGCAGTTATGTACATTAAAAAATGATTCACTTGGATTTGCAAAAAAATTTTTTAGTTAAGTGCTTGCCAGCAATTGATATGAGCAGAATTTAAATAAACTAAGTTAAACATCACTTCATGTAATTTGTTTAAATTTAGCACATCTAGATTGTTTGCAACCACTTACCTTAAAAAAGTAGTAAATCCAATTAATCATATTTTTCAGTGTATACACTCACCTGCCACTTTATTAGGTACACCTGCCCAACTGCTTGGCCCTAAAGTTTCTAATCAGCCAATCACATGGCAGCAACTCAATGTATTTAAGCATGTGGACATGGTCAAGACTATCTGCTGCAGTTCAAACTGAGCATCAGAATGAGGAACAAATGTGATTTAAGTGACTTTGAACATGGCATGGTTGTTGGTGCCAGATTGGCTGGTCTGAGTATTTCAGAAACTGCTGATCTACTGGGATTTTCATGCACAGCCACCTTTAGAGTTTAAAGAGAATGGTAACTCAAATAACCACTTGTTACAACCGAGGTATGCAGAAGAGCATCTCTGAACGCACAACACGTCCAACCTTGAGGCGGATGGGCTAAAGCAGCAAAAGACCGCACCATCATCTGATGGCTACTTCTAGCAGGATAGCACGCCATGTCATAAAGCGCAAATCATCTCAGACTGGTCATCTTAAACATGGCAATGAGTTCACTGTACTCAAATGGCCTTTACAGTCACCAGAGCTCAATACAATAGAGCACCTTTGGGATGTGGTGGAATGGGAGATTTGCATCATGCTCACATAGCAAACGGACTTGGCCCAAATGTGGCCACATGGCACTGCTGGCGTGTTGACGGCACTGGCATGCATAATATCAGCCGAATGTGGGCCATGCATGGCAATGATGCCACTGCATGCATGACGGCAAACTACATTTGGGACAGTTGTGGATGGGAGGTGTGTGGCCCAGATCAGTGATTGTTCACATTGTTTAGGTAACATTAGGCTGGGTTATGGCTCAGTTTTTGGGGTTTCTGGTTAAAGGGTGGTGTTGATATGGTTAATTTATGGCTGAGAATCGATACTAATAATAAACCTGTTTTGGCCCAGTTTAGGGCCAGTTAAGAGTAATAAATTTACTGAGATTCAGCCAGGTTTTGGCCCATGTGTGGCCCTTGTCTTTAATCCAGTTATGGGCCACTTCAGGAACGTCATTCTTTGCGGTACTTGGGCCAAGGGAAAAGTTTTTGAGTGGCCCTGAGCTGGGCCATTAAACATTTGCTATGTGGGTGGATGTGCAGCCAACAAATCTGCAGCAACTGTGTGATGCTATCATGTCAATATGGACCAAAATCTCTAAGGAATATTTCCAGTACCTTGTTGAATCAATGCCAGGAAGAATTAAGCCAGTTCTGAAGGCAAAAGGGGGTCCAACACAGTACAGTGTACCTAATAAATTGGCCAGTGAGCGTACATATCTGTGAACGCTCATTAATTGAATTTTGAATCAATGTTTTCAGTTGCTTGGCAACCATTGACCACCAGCAGTTGACCTTATGATCCTAATCATTAAAGTCTGCATGAAATACTACCTGTTATAGTAGAACCTCTCCTTATCGTTATCAACTCTTCTTTAGCTTTAGGCCATGTTCCAAATCCTTACAAGCTAGCTGTTATTAAACCTATTATTAAGAAACCACGACTGGACCCCAGCAACTTAGCTAATTATAGGCCTATTTCAAATCTTCTGTTTATGTCTAAAATACTAGAAAAAGTTTTTTCTACCCAATTATGCTCCTTTCTGCGGACAAACAATATTTTTGAAGTGTTTCAGTCAGGTTTCAGGCCTCATCACAGTACAGAAACCGCATTAGTAATAATAACCAACGATTTACTCTTAGCTGCTGACCAAGGGTGCATCTCACTATTAGTTCTACTTGATCTTAGCGCCACATTTGACACCATTGACCACAATATTCTCATAAACCGCTTATATTCTACAGGTGTCCAAGAACAGGCTCTTGAATGGTTTAGGTCATACTTAGCTGATCGTTACCAGTTTGTAAATATTAATGGACAACTTTCTCAAGTAAGGCCAGTAAAGTACGGGGTCCCTCAAGGACCAGTTTTAGGCCCTTTGCTGTTTACAATATACATGCTTCCCCTGGGGGACATTATTAGAAAACACGGGATCAGCTTTCACTGCTATGCAGATGATACTCAATTATGCATTTTAACTAAACCTGATGAGATGTCTGAACTGTCTAAGCTAACTGAATGTATTACAGATATTAAAGACTGGATGACCAACAATTTTCTTCTCTTAAACTCAGACAAAACAGAATTATTACTTATTGGGCCAAAATCCTGTACACAGAAGATCTCACAACTCGACCTGCAACTAGAGGGATACAAAGTTAGAGTTAGCTCTACTATAAAAGATCTGAGTGTTATATTAGACAGCAATTTAACCTTCGAAAATCATATATCCCATGTCACAAAAACTGCCTTCTTCCATCTTAGAAATATTGCTAAATTGCGAAATATGCTACCCATCTCAGATGCAGAAAAGCTAGTCCATGCTTTCATGACTTCTAGGCTGGATTACTGTAATGCTCTGTTTGCTGGCTGCCTAGCATCCTCTATTAACAAACTTCAGCTAGTGCAAAATGCAGCTGCCAGAGTTCTTACCAGGTCTAGAAAATATGATCATATCACCCCAATTTTATCCTCCTTACTCTGGCTGCCTGTTAAGTTTCGTATTGAATTTAAAATATTGCTTCTCACCTATAAAGCCTTAAATAATCTAGCTCCTGTTTATCTAACCAACCTCCTGTCTCGCTACAACCCAATCAGCTCTTTAAGATCTCAAAACTCAGGGCTTCTTGTAGTACCAAGAATAGCAAAATCGAGTAAAGGAGGTCGAGCCTTCTCGTTTATGGCCCCTAAACTCTGGAATAGCCTTCCTGATAATGTACACTCTCACTCTTCAAAACTAGATTAAAGACCTATCTTTTTAGCAAAGCATACACTTAGTGCTTTACATAGCGGTATGACGCATGATGTGCCCCACACAGGATTTTGCTTCTTGCCTATATACACTATGAACAGCAGCTACGCTAATTATTCTCCTTATTCTGTATTTCCACCTGTGGGTACTCATCTCGAGGCCCTCAAACTATGCAGTTCCACTGATGCGATCCAAGACCAGCGACGAGATGATCCCAAGGTTTCTGGACCAGGCCGTATCCTGAGCAGCTGCTGTGGTGGTCATCAGGGAGTGAAAGCATGAGACTGACTCCTGTGATGCTCCAAGGACAGACGAGTCTTCGCTGAGGTCTAGCTTCCGGTGCCTAGACTGCAGCTCTGCACAAGACGTTTGCCCATAGGAGAAATGGTTGTGGCCAACTGAGCCTGGTTTCTCTCGAGGTTTTTTTAATTCTTCACTTTCACCAATTGGTGAAGTTTTTTCCTCGCCACTGTCGCCACTGGCTTGCATGGTTCGGGATCTGTAGAGCTGCGCATCGATGGAATTGCTCTTCAGTGTTTGGACTCTCAGTAGTGATTATTAACCCACACTGACCTGAGCTAAACTGAACTGAACTTATCTCTGAAAACTAAACTGACACTGTTTCAATTCACTATAAACTTCCATGTGAAGCTGCTTTGACACAATCTACATTGTATAAGCGCTATACAAATAAAGATGATTTAAAATTTGAAAAATAAAAATGTACAATGTTTATTTTAGCGCATTTATGTTAGTCTTAAAGTGAACAATTAATCCTCAAAAAAAAAGTTAATCATCAAAATAAATTGTTTTGATAATATTCAATTAAAGTCTGACTATTTGCTTTGCATTTGCAGTGATGGTCCTACTGTAGATGTCAATTTGACAGCTTCAGCCACATTACTCATAACTAAGCCCCTCTTAGTTTTCTATGAGGAAATGATGCGCAATAGAAAGCCATTTTCAAAGTATATCAACATAATGAAATAAAAGTCTCAGCAACTTCGAGTTCACATGAACTTTAATGCTTTCTGGTGATTAATGTGGCTGTAGATGAGTTTACTGTGATAAATCTCATTGATATATGAATTTCTTTTGAAGAATGGACATGGTAATCAGCAATACTCAAGTAGTCTGAGGTGTTTAAGAAGGATGCACCATTTCATCACCAGCAGCAGCTTCAACCGCGGATGCAAGAAAGAATGGATCCTTACATTCATGTTGTTTTACACCAAATTCTGACCCACCGCTATCTAATGTCACAGCAGAAATCAAGGCAATAATTTTTCAAGCCTTCTGTTTGTCCAGCTTTGTTTAGTTTATGAACTTTGTTAGGCATTCAGATATGGTTTTTTGCCTCAGTTGTAGCTAGTTGGTATTTAAATGGATACTTTACCCCCAAATAATGAAAATGTGCTCACTATTGACTCACCCTCAAGAGTTTCCAAATCTTTATGAGTTTTCTTTTCTGTTGAATATAAAATAAGTTATTTTGAAAAACGTTAGAAGCCTGTACCTTTGACTTTCACAGTAAGAAAAACAAATATCATGGAAGTCAATGGCTACAGATCATTCATTCATTCATTCATTTTCCTTCGGCTTAGTACCTTTATTCATCAGGGGTTGCCACAGAGGAATGAACCATCATGGTTACAGGTTTCCAACATTTTTCAAAATAACTTATTTTGTATTGAAAAACGAAACTCAAGCAGGTTTATGGTTATTGAATGATGAGTAAATGATGACAGAAATTGTTCGTTTTGGGGTGATCTATCCTTTTAAAGCAATGTCAACACTAGTACATTTTCATTTAAAAATGCATATTTTCCTGTTGTTTCGGAACATCTCCCAGTCTATATTCTCACTCGCTTTAGCAACTTTATATCTATGCGGTGCTTTTCCTTGAGATATTGCCGCAATCTTTCAAAGAGCCAGAAAGCAGATAAATGGCAGGTAGAAATGATGTAGCTCAAAGAATCTTACACATGCAATACAGGGACAAAAACATTTTCAGTCATTTCAGTGTGAATATCCAAATGAAAATTTACATAGAAAATGTATATTAGAAAATATTTGGTAACACTTTATTTTGATGGTCCATTATTAGTAGACTGTCTGCTTAATATCTTTTGATACTGCTTCTTCAACAGACATTTAACTGACTATAAGAAACTTTGCAAGTACATGTCATCTTATACCAAACTTAACCCTAACCTAACAGTCTACTTATAATCTAATAAGAATTAGTTGCATGTAGATTCAACAAACGGACCATCAAAATAAAGTGACCAAATATTTAAGTAACATTTCCTTTTCTTTTAGATCTGGATATTCTACTTTTACATCAACAGGTCATTTTCACCCACATAACTGACAATCATGCTTCTCTCTTTTCAAATGGTTGTGCATAAAAGTTCTAGCTGATTGAAATACACTCTAAAAATTGTGCTAGATAGCACTTAAAGTAGTATTTTGGCTTGTAATCATATGGGAACACTTTAAGCTACTTTTTTATGTGGCACCTTAACCACCCTTAAAAAACACTAAAGAACATTACTGGTGCTGTTTGGCACTTAAATTGGTTCCCCTACGATTACAAGCCAACAAACCACTTAGCGATACTAAATCATACCTCAACTACCACAAAGAACCGCAGAAGAATAACCCGTTTTTTGTGTGTGTACTCAGACCTGCTCATCTGGCGTCAACAACCATGCCACATCTTTTTTTTTTACCATGATGTCCACTTTGCATAACAGCATGCTGTCTTGACTGCATTGCTACAATGTTCCCCTTCAGATCGAGGACTCGAGTTATGTCAAAACAACATTATGGGGTATCGCCAGATGACCAATCACTATGAAGAGTAAGAAAAAGGACCAATGAATGCCTTTTCACCATGATGTTGACTTTGAAATACAGAAGGCCATCTTGATTACATTCCTACCATGTTATTGGCCAATGTGATCTGAATTAACGAGCAGTTAAAGAGGTGGACCTAATAAACCGATTTAAGAGTGTACATACAGTAAGTCTGCTTTCAGACCTCTAGATGGATTGTTTCCGAAACAGGGATTAAAATTGTTACAATGTTTATTTTTGTTCTTGGTGCGGTTCGCTTTCACACTGCAAAGTTTCTAGATGGACCAAAAGAGTTACAACAAGTGCGAATAAACTCTCCTCACATTGGTAAGAGTTTCAGGGTTTATTTTTTCCCATGGATTCCACTCAGTCACGTTGTTATTTTAATGTATGATGATAAGCAATAAGACATTATAAGTGAAAAGGTGCACATTAATTTTGACACCCATGGACATCATCACCAAATATAAATCAAAGAGGTAAGACTTTCTCATACATAGCCTCATTTCAGTTGTCAAGGGAATCTATCTATCAATGTTGATCCTTCTTTTGAGGTATCAGTGCAGAAATTGACAAAACAATAGGTCTAATACAAAATATTATAAGATTAAATTATGGAAAAATTATCAGATAGTCATTTCAGTCAATTTGACATTTACCCTTAGGAATGACATCCTGTCATACTCATCATTCTCTCTTCATACAGCAATATATGCTTATGACATGTCCATAATACACTGTGATATAACCTGGTTCGTTAGATCATTTAGCTTTCTCATTGCAATCGATCCGCTCCAGAGTTTGTTTTAATCGAGCCAACAGCACTTCATTCATGAAATCTCGGACCAATTGTTTTGCTGCTGACCCAAGTGTGATTGCTGGATTCACATATGCCAAACGAACCGCGCTAAAGGGAAAACATGCCAGGCTCTGAAACTAAAAATCTAGGTGTGAAAGCACCCTAAGACTCAATTGCCTTCCAGCTTACCAAGATCTTGTTACACAGCAAAATCCTCTGAGGAAAATTTACTCAGTTTAGATTGTATTTGGTCTCTCTCTAAATTGAGTTAATGTTACTTAAGTTAATGAGACAATAAAAAGGATTAAGTAGGTGATGATTGAGCACTATGATGAACACTTGCTGTTAATAAGCAGAAACACAGAGAAGATACACAAAACTACATCTGACTTCAGTGACAGCCTTAGACGAAATCAGCTGAAATATAATACATTAAATCTCTCAAAATCTCAGCCGAGGATCATTAAGCAACTCCGCTAACAGCAGCTTTACTTTTTACTAACCTGGTTGCCCTTATTTAAAGAGAGACCAAGTACTCTCTGAACTGAGTACATTTTACTTTAAATGAAGGTGAGGTGTATTTATAGTCCTTGTAAACAATGTAGATGAGCAGCAGCTGTGTCTGTGTGTGAATGTCCAGATTATTGTCAGCTGTTGCAGGAGTTGATGAGTGCAGAGAGTTCTGGGAGTTGTAGTTCATTAGGAGGTAATCTCCAACAAAGAACACACCGCTGGTGATTACAACGGACTACAGGAAGTGATCTCCAGTGGAAGAAACATGAAGGAATTAGGTTAACTTATTCATGCTTTCAAATTGAAGTGGATTGGACAAAACAATTAAGGTAAAACTCAAGAATTGTGTTGTTTCAGCTCATTTTGTATAAGTAGTTTGAAGAAGCAACACAAAATATTTTTGGAGTCTGTGAAAATGTGTCAGCTTTCCTTTCCTCCAGTCATAAAGGAAAACAAACTTTGTTCATAGTGGTAAAACGAACCAAAATAAACACATCAAAATGTTCTGCGTAAACATCCGTAATGAAACCAAATTGGCAGCTCTCAGCTTGCACACTCCATCTATCACGCCTCTCGCTCGGAGTTACAGTGATGAATGTTTGTTTCTCTGACTATCCGAAGCCAAATGCGAGTGTCTTCAGTCTGCTCAATTCATTGTCAGCACTTTAGTCCCCATCCGGCAGGAATCATAATTGACTCTCTTCCACTTTCTTTGCCTCTTCTCTTTCTCCCAGCCACTTTCACGATCTCCTCCACCTCCAGAGTGCAATTCCATCAGGTCCCAATGGCAAAATCAGATCAGCGCCCAATAGCCATTAGCTACTCTATTTAAAGAGATCTATGCAGTTGTGAAGGCTGCTTAGAGTTAATTACGCTGCCTGTCTGTGTTTAGCCTGTGGCCATACTGCACTCCGATGGGAAGATTATTGAGTTTTATCGTTCTTTTAATGGAGAAACCCCCCTCACCTCGTGTCCATTCAGACCATACACAGGGCTGTAAACCCCTTCCAATTCCTTAACGCCGCATGACCGGCTTCTGCCCCGAACCGATAAGGAGCTGCAACAAAAGACATTGATTTGGCCCATAAGGATTAAAAAAACCCCAAAAGGCACCATCGTCTATCCGAAGTCGATGGCGTTTTATGACACAGTGCTAAAACTCAAACGGCTGCATATAGTGTTGGGAGGTTGAGTAAAGTTCACAAGGCATAAAATGGCCAGTGTGACAGCTGAGGTGTGTCTGAGGCCATGTTATTCTGAATTATAATGCCAACACAACAAGTAACTCAGGTAACTGACACCCGGGTCGCTTTATTGACTGTTTCTCGGCTTGAAATGAAAGGAAATCTGTTGGACAAGGGACTTGCGAATGAATCCGACTTTGACGCAGAAAATCCCACGAGTAGTAAAAGCTCACTAAAGTAGCAGGAGCATCTAAATCCCTGGAGGTAGATACTAAAATCCTCCATATTTCAGCAACCAGACAGACGGCTTCAAAAGGAAAACACACAAACATACAGAACAGACCCAAAATACAAATTTCCCTTCCATCTGAAACACCTCCAGCACAGCTCCCGTGGGGATAGGCAGAATGCAAACTGAAATGAAGTAGCAAACGAATGGCAGCACATATCAGTGTAAAGAGGTTGACTTGAATGTATGAGGGTATTTATGATGTAATTGAAATTGACCAATAGGCACTATGCCTGAAGCTGATACAAAAAAACTGAGCGAAGTATGAGTTTATTATTAAAAGACAGCAAGGTAAGACACAAAATATAGATTTTTTTTACAACTGTTTTATGTTAAAATGTTAAATGACTGACATTACTATTGATTTTTTTTATTGAAAATATAGCACCATTTACATGCTTTTATATATTACAGCACTATTAAGTTATTTGAACTTATGTCTTCCCTTTAATTCCAATTTTCAGAACAGGTTTTGGCATATAAACTTAACCCAGCAGGCACAGGACATCAACATGACATCAGATTGATGTAGTACCCCAACGTCATGGGACGTTGCATTTTGCGTGGAAATGAAAATAAGGTTGTTAGAACCCAATGTTAGACCGACATCAGTGTCTAAAGTTGGACAGACTTGGACACTGACACTTGGTTTTTGGTCACTTTCCAACACAACCTAAAATCAACCAAATATTAACGTCTAATGATGTTACAGCTTGACGTTGTGTGGATGATACCACTATGACGTCTATCAGACGTTGGATTTTGGTTGCCATACCTGACAAATAAATGTCAGTATGTGATGTCAATATGATGTTGGTTTAATATGTTGGCTTGACGTTGGATTTTAGACCGACAATACTGAATCCCACGATTCAGTATGGTCACTTTCCAATGCAACCTAAAATCAGCCAAATATCAACGTCTAGTGGTGTTACAGCTTGACATTGTGTGGATGTTACCACTATGACATCTATCAGACATTGGATTTTGGTTGCCATACCTGACAAATAAATGTTAGTATTTGACAACAATAGGATGTTGGTTTAAGATGTTGGCACGACGTTGGATTTTGCTCACTTTTCAACACAACCTAAAATCAGTGGTTAATTTGTGAATTGTGAGGTCCCGGAACAGATCAGGGTAACGGATTCAGCATGTTACTCGAGGACGGAGAGGTGTCGTGCACGAAAGTGGAAAGCGGGCTGTGGATGGCGAAGGAAAAGGACGAAAGTGAAAAGGGTTGGGGAGTCGCGGAAGAAAGTGAAAGTGAACAGTGGCTGGATATTGAATTTTGGTCACCAGACATCACAAACTAAATCTAACCTAATATTAGCGTCTTATAACATTGTGTGCCTGCTGGGAAGTTTCAACATTTTCAGAACTAAAACCATCCATTGTCTTTATTATCATGAGCTGAAACAAAGCTTACTCTCAAGTTGAATCTAATCAACATGATTAATTTGGATAACTCATGATTTTATAGCAGCAGGAGTCTAACCACATAAAAATGTCACATTTAATGAAATGATTTGCCTCCTCATGATTATAGCTTCACTACACATGGGCTACAGTATGTATGTTCCAAATTTGGATTTTTGGAAACATCAAAAAATATCCCAAATCTAACACAGAATCCAATGTGTCCAGCTCGATTTAACAATGCACTGGTAGACCACAAATACAAATTCTAACCAGTATTAAAATTAATTCAGTATTGTTTAAATCAAATAAGCCTGACTCAATCTACTTTACCCAATAATTGTATTTATGCTCATAGAGTAATGCATTATAATTACTTAAGCAACTTGCTATCCTTTATCAAACTCAAAATCAATAGAGTCACACTACTTGGTTAACTGAATGTCTATTAAGAGCATCCCAGAATTTTGTATTTCATGTTCAATTTAATTCAATTCAATATTTCATGTAAGATAAACCCTTGTAAGATAAATCCTTGAAAGACAGCTGTCTATGCTGGAAGTTCCAAGTAGGGCAGCTTTCCAACTTTTTTTTTTTCTTTGGAACAGAGCCATGGAAGAACTGGATGACCTATATTGTATATCCCATAATGCAATGCAATGATTCTAATCCAATGAGTTTCCAATGTGTCAGTCCCAATCATCTGCTGACTTGATGAACTTGAATAAAATAAATAAATTACAAAGAAGTCATGTGACACCACGCATACATGCATACTACTGTAGTTTTGTTAAATGGTTGCAAAACAAATACCATTTCAGACCATGGTCAAACCACTAGATTTGTGTATCTTTCCATGACATATTTAAGACATGCATAAATGAAAATGTACACTGTGTGTTTATATAGAATAGAATTAAACAGAACAAAAATAAATGATGTAGTATTTTAAACAAGCGCATATTCAACTTCAAAACAGCGGGGTGAGTGCAAGTTTACAAATACCCAGGACATGTTTTATTCAGTAAATACATATGCATTCAAATTGGGTTGTTTACTAATTCATAAATGCACACAAATTAAAGATCAAGCAATATAAAATTTTGCTGATACGAAGAAGATATGCCTTTGAATAAAGGCAATAAAATGACTAATAAGCCTAGTAGTAAAACCTAAATCTATGTACCAGTTCTCATTATAGTGGATTATTACATGCCTATTATTAAGATGTTGGTGGTTTATTAGTACATACTCTGCATGATCTTATCCTACATTCCTAATGCCAATACCTAAGCATAACTACTACTTTAATAACTATTAATTTGCTGCAAATTAGGAGTTTATTGTAGTTAATGGTTTATTAATAGCACAAACTGTACCTTGAAATGGTGTGACCATAATGTTTAGTCTTCTTATTCTTGGCACCTAATGATTTTGCCAAGTACGATGCGATCCTGGATTATCATCTATGTTGATCCTGGAACATCACTTTTGTTTAAAAATGTAATCTATACCTATTCCCTACCCCTAAACCCAACCATTACTGTACATTACTACAAAAATCAGAAGGGAAAAATAGTTGGATAACAATCATGTAGAAGTGTACAAATGTATCCCTTAATTCTGATTGGCTGATTGGAACGTTGTTCCAGGATCAACACAGATGTTAATACAGGAGCATGTCCTACTCGGGTTGGCGTCTTCCCTATGACAGGGCAGAGAGAAAAATATCAAGACCAAAATACACCTGCACTGAAAAAAATTATTCACTGGATTTACACAATTTTTCAAGGTAACTGGTTACTAAAAATGTATTTAAACATTACACAAACGTAATTTGTTTGTTTAAATTAGCCCACATAAATAGTTTGCAACCAGTCACCTTAAAAAAAAATTGTAAATCCATTGAATGTTTTTTTTCAGTGTAGACTCTTATTATTCATTAATTTTTTTTTTGGCTTAGTCCCTTTATTAATCCAGGGTTGCCACAGTGGAATGTACCGCCAACTTATTCAGCACATGTTTTACGCAGCGGATGCCCTTCCAGCTGCAACCCATCTCTGGGAAACATCCACACACACTCATTCACACTCATACACTACAGACAATTTAGCCTATTTAGCCTGGGATTTTGAGCAAGATGTCAATGATAGATGTTATATTGATGTCGTTTTGACATTAAGGTAGTCAATTTACATCAAATCGATCTGCATTTTAAATGTACATGTGGTTTTTTGATATTGCATTAGGCTACGTCACAATTTCTCTTTCCCCATCCAGAAGTATGATCCTTTCACTACCATAAAAAATGGTAGGCAGTATACACAGTATGCATGCTAGCATATACTAGTATTCAATTTCCAAATATAGCCACACTTTGTTCCACTGCATTGGAGACAGAGACAAATGGTCTGCTTCATAAAATAGACCCACACAGTACGTGAAAGCAGTTTATAATACAGCAATCCTGTGTCGTGGCTTTTACTAACCGCACGATTCTAAATGCACATCACACCTCTCAGGGGAAAAGACAACGGGACGAATTATCAGGTAATGTTCCATTAACAGGCAAGTGCTGCTAATGCATCCATAAACACAATTACAAAGAAAAACAAGCACAGCGTGAGCGGGGCAAACTGCTATTTAGTTATTTATTTCCTGGTATTATGTCTGCATGACCATTATAACCATCGCCAGCAAACCTCAGATCCTCGCATGTTTGTGTCACCCCTATTTTCACAGCAAAACAACTGACCTTACAGAATTTTAACAATATTTTCTCTTTCCCCCTCTTTTGATTTCTTTCTTCCACCCCCTCAGCTCCTAAAACGAGTCCTTAGTCAGCAGTAAATCTCACACTTCCAAGGATTTGGCCCAGCGTGATCCGTTACGCAGGATCCAAGAAAACCAAAGGGGGATTTTTGGTAGCAGACCAGACGTGCCAAACAACCCATCAGAAAGAAACACGATCACATGATGATTACACAACTATATCCAACCTGACTCTAAAACATTTGAATAGACTGTCTGTAAACTTACTTGACTTTACTTAAAGTCTGTGTCTGTTACTAAGAGTTTTATTACAGTATGTACTGAAACAGAATTTTGAGTAAGAGCAGGGATTCAATCAACCCAGGCTCATTACGGTTACGTACCCAGGTCTACATTTCTGGGGACAGCGAAATACATAACTGAAGGTACATCTGCTTAGAGTTTTTGTGTTTGCAAATCCAGCAGAGGCAGATGTGTACGCTTTTTGTTGATCTCAAATTTCTCTTGCGCATCCTCTTCTAACATAAATCCACCAAAGGGTGCAATATACACTTCAGTCAACCGGGCCAACGCACCCCCATCCCTAAACCCAACCGATAGTGTTGCAATCTAGAAAAAGAAAAGCAGTAGAGGCTGTGTGATTTCACCACGTTTTTTTTGCTTTTCTTTTACCTGGTTTCTGGAACCGTTCTTTGCCGGACTCGAACGCCGTCAACTCAACTCTGCGTCCCAAGTCCATTGGTGTACACAGCAAGCTACTGAGCAAACTGGTAACACCGGAAAAGCCGTCCACACGGAGGTAAGTTGTCAGCTACTAGCGCTAAAAGGAGCAGAATACCACCTTTAGCGTATACCTCTGGCTAAATAATTTGCGCTCTTCAGAAATGTAGACAGGGGTTCCTATCCACAATAAGTCTGTGTTGGATTCATTACCTCATAGCAAACCAATGGTAAAGGCCATGCACCATAACAACCAAGATAATGATAAAGATATAGTTCTAAAAATCATTTGCGGTGTTAAAGAACTGCATAGTTCACACCACAACGATAAAGATACAAAGGAACGATATCGCTTGGATCACTATTAGAACGATTTTTCCCAGCTGATGAACGATAAAACACTGACAGCCAGTCAGAATCCATTAAAAATTAAATCATTTGCGCAATTTAAAGATACAGACAACACTGTCAAGAAGCACAGTGCTTGACGTTAAGTCGTCTTCTAAAAGATTATTTAAAGTAAATAATGACTATCGTGGAAACAATTAGGCCTATTATAACATGGAAAATAATTATAAAAAATACATACACAAGTCATGCTGGCAATTTGAAATCTAAAAGTACCAGGAGTCTAGTGCTAGATTTAGCGTTTTTGTGTTGCCTTCTTTGAAAATGCTAGAAAACTGACTACGATTGCCAAATTCACAGTTTGATTAGATTGATTATGTGTCACCAGCTCAATAGTCTGTTCAGATGTGGTAGTAGCACACTGAGGACACTTGTTGGTTACAAGGGATAATGCTTGTTCAAATAACTTTAGACTCATGTTTACACCTGCATTTAGCTTCATCCACATACGACTGCATTGATGAAAGCATTTCTTAGGTTCCATTTACACTAATGGTAAGGGGGGGGGGTCCCTTGATGATTTCTAAAATTTGAATAAATTTTAATAAACTACTAAAAGTACCATATTTTATCCATAACCTACAGAATCTAAAAATATAGTTACATTAAAAACATCATGCAAATAAAAAGCTACCAGCCTTTCATATTTTTTTTTCTATTGGACTGCAACACCTGAGGTTTATGTTACATTTACTACATAGCAATAGTGTCGGATGCAGCCGATAGATTTTATGGAACCAGGTTAAACTTTCTGGCACCTTTATAGCACTTATGTACATTACAAATAAATTCAGGCCACGACTGAACGTGGAGGATGGTCTCCAAGTGGCGGTCGCCAAAATTACACCAGAATAGACTTGGCCTATTGATGTTTGTGCATGGTTTGTATATTTATAAACACCAGCAGGATTAGTTAGGGTCACGAGTCACTGGCATTGTTCTTTTAGGGGTAGCAGGCTGAAACCCCTGTTTTAAGGCATGTAAATTTTGATAAAATTATGTCTACCATCCACTCTAATCTGCAGTCGTCGACTCACAAAAACAGAGCATTTTGAAAATGCTAAAGACCCTGTTTTCTTTTGGAAATGCTGCTGTTATGTTTTAGTTACGTTAAACTGTTTATGTTAAACAGAGTCACAGCTATCTAACAGTTGCTCGCTGATTGGTCATTTGGACTGTTGCGCATCAATCCCAGATTTGTCAGTGCCTTATATATGACCATTAAGCAACAAGTAGATTGCATGACGAATGCTAAAAAAATATTAGCATGCCCAGTGAATGTGGATGGTCACATATCATGCATTTTAGCCAGTATAGTGTGGATAGAGATCGCTTTTCGTCTGTGCAAGAAGTGTTTTCATTCTAAAACACCATTTTAAAATAAAAACACAATAGTGTAAACAGAACTATAATGATAGGCGTAGCATTTTGAAAACTGCTATACAGATGAATTTGACTTGACACAACTGTAAGACGATTCTTCAACCTGTTTATCACTTTGTTACATTTGTTACATCCAAAACAAGCTGCAACAAACAAATAATCAATAAATAAAAGTGGATAAACTTTTTTGTAATTTGTAATTAGTTACAAAAGTCCTTTGTTGAAGTTTTCCCTTTTTACAGAGTATGTACTTCCACAATGGCGATACAAATGAAAAGCAATAGCATACAAATATCAGATCACACTGCGAACCGGCCTTTGCCAACAGACACGCTGCATGCTTTTCCCCAAGACTCCTGTGAGCTCTCTCAGTGTGGAGAGATTCAGGCATTGAGGTCTGCAGATAACCCTTTGCCGGGCCCTTTGAGAGCTCACTGCAGGGGCCTGGCCCCGCTCCTTGTCCCCCAGGACAGTCACATTCTCTATTCGCATTCGTCTGCCTTCACATGTGGAGAAAACCAATGAATGCGGCTTAATATAGCTGCAATTTGGTGCATTGTGGGGGATGAGGCATTTTGAATGCGGACCTGTGATTGTATCCAAATGGAAAAAGAGCCCGGGAGGCTTCATCACACACTTCTTGTCTTGCTAAACATTTAATGAAGTGGATGTGCTCCGGAAACAAGCTAATATGAAGTAGGTTGCAGATTTTCTGTGCTAAGAGGAAGGGTGGTTAATTGTAATGAATGTGCACATCAAATCTAGAAAGTCTGTTGCAGATGTAATAATGCTAATTCAATGAAAGCCTGCTTAAAAGTTATTACAGAGAGAACCTTCATGACTTTATTCTTAAGTATCTGAAGCACTTTTTTAAAAAAAACTGTACTTTGTAATAATGTTAAATTCAAAACTTTAAATTCAAAACTTGTTTAAGGTGCCCTTATATTAAATGCTGAACAATGTTAATAAATTACTTACTGCACTTTCTATAAGGTTCACAGTATAGTTTGGTTCACGGTCAATTGCTTGTTATAATGTTTTTGTTATTACTAAGGCAAATACACAACCCAGGCTCATTCTGGGTAATTATGATTACGTACCCCTATATACATTTATGTAGAGAGCAAAGTATGTCCCAGGAGGTTTGCAGTTTTTGTTTTTGCGAATTCGCCAGAGCACGTTGTGTATGTTTTTTTTTAGAAGTCAAATTTCTCTCGTGAGTGCCATTCTCACCCGCTGTTCTCGCGTAAATCTACCAGAGGCCGCTGTCGACTGAGTGACTTACTGGCTGACCAACTGAATGACCAACAAATGAATAAAAGCGATGCAATTTGGTCACAACACAAACAATTGAAGAAACATGCTGCAATTTGGTCACAACACAAACAATTGAAGAAATGTGCTGCAATTTGGTCACAACACAAACAATTGAAGAAACGTGCTGCA
>CAIGQZ010032997.1:6852518-6862544 GCA_903798205.1 Danio tinwini
CATCTTAAACCAACATCATATTGACGTCAAATACTGACATTTATTCATTAGGTATGGCAACCAAAATTCAACATCTGATGTTTTGTAGTTTTTAGGTTGCATTGTAAAGTAACCAAAATGCAATGTCTGTCTGACGTTGGATATTAACAATGGCCTAACGTTGCGTTCTGATGTCAACCCTATTTTAATTTCCAAACAATATGCAATGTCTCCACAACGTTGGGGTATAACATCAATCTGACATCATGTTGACATCCTGTGCCTGCTGGGAGATATCATGGAAATTGTGGAGCCTTTTTGTTCATCAGAATTAAGAGATTTGAAATAGTTGCAATTAAATTTGTGGTTTACCTTTGCTACTCAATGTTCAAAATCAATATATTTTTAACGTCCTAAAAAGTTACTTCATTATTACCAATACTGTAAATACAAACATGTTAACAACATGACATACAAGTCTTATTAGAAATGGCAAATGTATCTTTTAGATTACCATAAATGCTTGTCAGTACATAAGCTAACCCTATTCTCTAAAAATAAAACTAATTATAAAATTTTTATATAATAAGTTACATAAAAGGCGACACAGTAACTCTGTGTGGTTAGCACTGTCGCCTCACAGCAAGAAGGTTGCTAGTTTGAGTCCCACCTGGGCCAGTTGGTATTTCTGTGTGAAGTTTGCATGGTTTCCCCATGTTGGCGTGGGTTTCCTCTGGGTGTAATTGGGTAAACTAAATTGGCCGTAGTGTATGAGAGTGAATGTGAGAGTGTATGAGTGTTTCCCAGTACTGGGTTTCAGCTGAAAGGGCATCCGCTGTGTAAAACATATGGTGAAATAGTTGCCGGTTCATTCCGCTGTGGTGACCCCTAATAAATAAAGGACTAAGCTGAAAAGAAAATGAATAAATGAATAAAGTTACATAAAAAGCACTCTTATGTATTATTTACTGTATTTAATCTAAATTTATTGTGAACTACTGTAAACACATTATGTTTTAATTGAAATAGCATGCAAGGAAATTACCGAAAACATTACATTTTGTAAATGTTTTAAGGCCATAAAATATCTATTTAAATAAAGTATTCAATGTAGTAATTAGGGTTGGGCGATGTCGACCAATTTGGCATTGTACGATGTCTAATGTAAAACATCGCAATGGACGATGGCATCATTGTCGTTGGCGGCGGAGAATTAATTATTTACAACTAATTAATTAATTCATAATTAATTAATTATTTGTAGCCTACCGTTTCAACTACCTGACCACCATGGTCTTTGAGCACTCATAACTAAATCTTAAATAAATCAAGATAAGTTACACACAAATTACCACCTGTCAATCACTTTTTCTGCGGGACTCTGGCATGAATAGGCAGAGTGATCTGTTATAATGGCGTTGTCAAACTTGGTTGGTAAAAAAAGGTGCACCACCAACAGGAACCAACCAACAGTATCTGAGGTTTAAGCTAAAATTATAAATAAGAATTACCATATTTTATCCATAACCTACAGAAGAAAAAAAAATAGTCGTTTATAGTTACTATATACTATATAGTTACTATAGTAGCTTATAGTTACTACTTCTATTGGATTGCGACCTCTGGGAAAATTACATCATTTTAAAGACACAACAATAGCGTCAGATGCAGCAGATGTTTTTTTACAAAGAATAGACTTGGGTCTATTGGTGTGTGTGCGCCATTTCATGCAAGGTTTCTGTATTTATAACCACCTCAGAGGATATTTGAGGTCGCGAGTCACTGGCATTGTTATTTTGGGGGTCGTGGGCTGAAAAGTTTGGGAACCCCTGATCTACCCAACCCTAGTAGTAATATACTGAAATATTGTAATACCTTTTTTATAAATATGTCATTCAACAACACATTGATCAGAGCAATGAGCATGAATGCCCAAATATACAATTTTAAAAACCCTTGTGTTTAGCATTTGGGTTCATTACGGGTTGGTTGTCTGTCAGAATGTTACTTTTCAGTTCTGTGACATTTTTATTGAGGGCACGACACATGGTGAGAGCAAAAGCAGCGTATGTCCTTTCACCACACATGACATGCAACTCTCCCATGTGTATGCAGATTATAATCAGTATATTTCATTACGCTTGACCCCATTCCTCTCCTATAATTTACTCTCCGTCGTCACTGTCCTAAAGAACAAAAATGGCTCACGAAATTCACGCTAGGACAGAATAGTTCAAACTCCATCTTGAGACCATTCATTTTCTCAGTAATAGCATAAAATCAATTAAAAACTGCTTTTCTGGAGTGTGCCAGTGCCGGCCGTGTGTCGTGGGTGCTGACCCATAAGACATTAATGCTCTCGCTGCGTTTCTCTGTGTACACTCACTCTGGATGTAGGCGGTGAAGCCAATTCTCATTCAGGATCGCTCGAGTTCTTCTCTTGTATAATGCTATTCAGCATGCATATTCACCTTCGGTTTTTATTTTCATGTTTCAGCCTGCGTGAGAGTAGGATTATATGTTACTGCACCTAAAAACTCATCTCTTTTAAACACCATCAAAGGCACTTTTGCTGTAACTGACCTCAATGCTAAAAGCAGCATTGTGGAGTCTTGCATTGCATAACTCATCTCGCAACAAAGAGAGGCCTCTAGTGTTAGCCGGGAGACCTGTGGCAAGGTTTTCCATTAAGACCGAGAGGTCACAGAAAGCTGCGTAAACCTGAGAGATCGAGCTCATGTAATATTAATGGTCATGTGTGTGACCGTGGGCTGTAAAATTAGCAGCTTCACAGCTTGAGCTCTGTCGAAAGAGCTTCAAAGCAGTCACGCGTGACTTATAGAGTGTATGTGCATTGTGAATGTCACATTCTATGCAAAAATCAAAGGAAATTATGTCTAATATAAGACTAATATTATGATGAGACATAAATTTGCTGTATATACTGAACGTATCAAAGAAATACAATAAGCAATCTCATATGGAACAAGCCACTCATGATTGTTAATATATATATAATATATTCCCAGTACTGGGTTGCAGCTGGAAGGGCATCCGCTGCATAAAACATATGCTGGAATAGTTGGTGGTTCATTTCGCTGTGGCGACCCCTGATAAATAAGGGACTAAGCCGAAGGAAAATGAATGAATGATGTAAATAATATATGTATAACTCCTGAACTTTTATGTTAAGACTATCCTGAAGCTTTCTGAAATAATGTGATATTAAAAGCCTGTTTCAGCACTTCCCAAAGTCTTTCTTTTTCAGTTCATTTAATAATGACTTCATCATATTCAGGTTTGGACCCTGTGGAGGCCATTTCATGACTGTATGTGTTTCATCAGCTCTTTTTCTATCTCTAAATATAATTTCACTGTATCCACGGTGTATTTGGATCACTAAACCATTACAAATGGGTGATTTCCAGAATAAGAATGAATGGCATCGTGGATTAAAACCTGTCTGCATTTTCAGTATTCACATTGCTGAAGCTTTCTTAAATAATGTGATATGCAAAACCAGGCTTGGCAGAGTTAATTGGATGTAGGCCACTGTATCTTTCTTTTTCTATCTTTCTTTTTCAGTTAATTTCCTAATGACTTTATCATATTTAGGTCTGGACTCTGTGGAGGCCATTTCATCTTTTTATGATTTTACTGTATTCACAGTATGTTTGTCATCACAAAAGCATTACTAATGGGTGATTTCCAGTATAAGAATGAATAGCATAATGCATTAAAACCTGTCTGCGCTTTTCAGTATTCACAATCCCATCAGTTATCAATAATATCTCAATATCTCTAACTGCACTGGTAGAAATGCAAACCAAAATGATTAAAACCAGCATGATTCACTGAGGGCCAAAAACACTCATTCTCACATCTCTTTTGATGTTTTTTTTCCCACAATTATTAATTATTCTAATAAAGAAAAATTACATATGTCATTATACAATCACCAAGTTGTACTAATTACCGGAAACAAGCCTCTCTCTCTCATCATTTGGTATGGTAAATGATGTATCATTTGGTAACAGAAATAATGTACAGTATAAAAATATAAAGTCCTGGTGCAGTGTAAAAAGAATTAATATTGTGTATGACTCCCATGAGCCTGGAGGACTGCATCCATACATTTCTGCAATGACTCAAATAACTCATTAATAAAGTCATCTGGAATGGCAAAGAAAGAGTTCTAGCAGGACTCCCAGAGTTCATCAATGTTCTTTGGATTCATCTTCAACGCCTCCTCCTTCATCTTACCCCAGACATGCTCAACAATGTTCATGTCTGGTGACTGGGCTGGCCAATCCTGAAGCCTCTTGACCTTCTTTGCTTTCAGGTACTTTGGGCAGCACAAATGTCTAGATACCTCAGGTTGTCGATGTTGCCATCAACTCTGCAGATCCCAAACCATGATTTTTCCTACACCAAATTTGACTGATTACTGTGACAATCTTGGGTCCATGTGGGTTCCAATAGGTCTTCTGCAGTATGTGTGATGATTGGGATGCAGTTCAACAGATAATTCGTCAGAAAAATCTACCTTCTGCCACTTTTCCAAATGATAAGTTATTATCTGTTGCTTTGACAACTGGGATCGACGACAAGACTTTTGTCAGGTCGTGTACACACACAAACATTTCATTGTAATGCATTGTGATGATTGACAATCTCGTAGCATTTTTGCCTCCATCAAACAATTTGGCCACATTAATGTGAAGCACACTGAAATTATGACATTAACTGAGACCGACAAACAGGGAAAGATGAAGGGGGATGAACAGACGAATAACCAGAGAGGGATGAAAAGCATCTATTTGACTGCGAAAATGTGATTTGAATCAGAAACATACTGTCTGGAAATCACTCTGGGAGTCACTATCCTTACAATTCTGTCAGCAAACTGCCCTTTTGTTGCAATCAGGGATGTGGTTTCATTTCTTCAAACCACGCTGTTGATACTACACAGGACAAGGTGATAAAGGATCACTGTCTTTCTCCCAAGGAAGGCCATCTGTCAGACCTTGTGCGTGCTGGTGTGTGTGTGTGTGTGTGTGTGTGTGTGTGTGTGTGTGTGTGTGTGTGTGTGTGTGGTTAGAAGGATAAAGAGTGGGCATCTAATCATCGTAAGCCAAGCTTTAGCCATGTGTGTGGACACAGTTGGTGACCACCATTACAGCCACAAACAGGGTCTCTTTACAACATGATGACGAAACCTTCAGACACATAAGAATGAGTGACGAGACCGCACTCGATACTGTCAGTAAACCACTCGCCGTCATTCCAACAGGGCCATAAAATGAGTGTAAATGTCCTGCAAAACCAACAGAAATGTGTCAGCACTATTACAGGAAGAGTAAAGCTTTGGCTCGGCTCAGAGGAAGCCTTTAAACTGCTTTACATTACATTGTCCTGCTTGTACAGTACTGTATATTATAACGCTTTGTTTTTATCTACACTGCAAAACCCAACAGTCAACTTTATCAAATGAAATGAGTGTAGTTACAGTTTTTCTCAGTGGCTTCGGTGCATTTCTCACAACACTTTTTACATTTGCACAACAGTTCCTGCATTTCTCAAAACAATTAGTGATTTGAGCACATCATAGTAGCAGTTTCTCATTCCTTCCAACAAATTGCAAATGCTTTTGGACTTGAATCAATAGCTTTCATACAACTCTCTGGTGTTTTATAACATTATCATTTGCTTATGTCATGTCCATCCAAATGAACTAAACTTGTGAATACTGAATAGTCATTCCATATAAAACTAATAGTCCTCATTTCATTACTTGAGTCATTACATACACAAATGTTGAACTAGTTGTCAAAATCTGTCAAGCTCATTTTATAAACATTTTAAAATCTTTTTTTTTTTCCTGAAAATGTCTTCTAAATTTAACAATTTCATGAATGATTTACGGACCTGTGTATGTTGTAGGTTCAGTTTTAATATATACTGCAATATTGTTTACAGTTGTGCACAGCTCTACCCAAAGGGGGTTAAATGTTTGTTGTAAATAAACAACAACCCAAATGTTTGTTGTAAATAAGGGTGTATTTATTCTTTTGCACAATGCTGTGAATAAATTAGAATTGCAAAGAGCAAATGCAGTAAAAATGTGAAACATACCAACGCAATCTCACGGCAATTCGTAACGTTTTGATTTAGTGGCTAATTCGTATGAATTCTTCAAATTCTACAAATTAGTACGATTTGCTTATCACCCAATGACGGTTGAGCTTAGGGGTGGGGTTAGGTGCCACGCCTCGTTTTTAAAATCGTACATTTTTGTATGACTGAACTCGAATTGGTATGAATTAGCCACTAAACTGACAAAATGTAAAATACGTTTCCTCATAAGATCAGGCTGAACACACATATTCAGTGTCTTGTACTCAGATACCTCACTAAATGCAGTGATGTCTAACTTTACTGTAGTTTTCAAATGGCTGTGCAAATAGTATATAGTGCAGTCTTGAGCATTTTCAGGAAGTGTCACCAAATTTTTTGCATTGGAAAACATTAACAGAGTACAGTGTCATAATGAAAACATGACAACGCCATTTGACATCTTGTTCATAAACAATGGTGTCAGGACTTTTCATCTTGATGACACTGACACTTTCATTGACATGAATGCTTGCTTTTGAGGAATGAGCTATCCATTTTGAGCAAGTGACATGCTTTTGCAGGTTATCAACACGGTTTTGAGAAATGCAACTGTAAATACTTCATTACTTCAACTTAAATGGAGTAAGTTCACAGTACTCCTATAGATTATTTTTTTAACTCAAATGGTTTGTAGCAATCGGTTGCCTGGAACGGTTTGAGTTGCTTTAACTTATTGGGCTTTACAGTACTCAGTTGGTTTGAGTTCTCTTCATTTATTGGGTTTTACTGTGCTCAAATTCACAGCACTCATCATTCATGATTTGTTGCAATCGATTTTCTCAAATGGTTTGAGTTACCTTAACTTTTTGGGTTTTACAGTGTAGGAATATACCATGGATATGCACTTAAAGTTTTTTTCTGCTTGTTGAAACTACTTATTTAAAATTAGTTGAAACACCATTCTAGAATTTTTTTTGAGACAGCTTAATTGTTTCATGTTCAATCCACTTTCATTTGCAATGTTAACTTAATGTTTTTGTTCAATTATGTGGAACCCTGCATTTTTTACAGTGGTACGGTGACGGTCAGATCATTTAGCGGTTACATTAACTTTATGAGATGTGAAATGAAGACAAGACAATCCAGTTTTATTATTGTATTACCATATTGTTTGACATTAGTGGAACATGCGCTGTAGTATATTAACTCTAGGGATTTACTCAATTGATGACATATTAAAAGAGTCACAGTGCAACTCCAAAATACTTATTAATAGTCATGTAAAATCTTTATACTTTTCAGTTATACTTTAAGCCACTAGGTTTTTAATTATTAGAATTATTTAAAATGTAATATTATTTAGGGTGATCACTTATTCTTTAATATATTTGAAAAATAAGAAGGTCAAAATAATTGTGTTAAGTAAATAAGTATACCACATTGTTTGACACATATTTTAATATTTTATTTTCACAAAAGTTTCTATATACATAAAATCACTTTTGTGAATAGTTTGATGCAGACATTAAAGTTCTTATGAGGCATATAAGGGTCTTTATAATTAATATAAAGTCAATTAATAAAATATTATTTGAAAAAAAAAGTAAAATTTTAGCTTTGACAGTGCTAAATATGTACAATTATATTATATTCATGTGTGTGTGTATATATATATATATTTATGCATTTAGGCATGTAGACATGGTCAAGATGATCTGCAGCAGTTCAAACCGAGCATCAGAATGGGGAAGAAAGGTGATTTAAGTTACTTTGAATGTGGCATGGTTGTTGGTGCCAGATGGGCTGGTCTGAGTTATTCAGAAACTGCTGATCTACTGGGATTTTCACGCACAACCATCTCTAGGGTTTACAGAGAATGGTCCGAAAAAAAGAAAATATCCAATGAGCGGCTGTTTTGTGGGCGCAAATGCCTTGTTGATGCCAACGATCAGAGGAGAATGGCCAGACTGGATCGAGCTGATAGAAAGGCAACAGTAACTCAAATAACCACTCGTTGTAACTGAGATATGTGGAAGAGCATGTGGATACAGCAGCAGATAACCACACCGGGTGCCACTTCTGTCAGCTAAGAATAGGAAACTGAGGCTACAATTAACACAGGCTCACCAAAACTGGACAATAGAAGATTGGAAAAACATTGCCTGATGAGTCTCAATTTCTGCTGCGACATTCTGATGGTAGGGTCAGAATTTGGCCTCACCAACATGAAAGCATGGTCCATCCTGCTTTGTAGTTTGTAGCATCCTGGTTCAGGCTGCTGCTGGTGGTGTAATAGTGTGGGGGAGATTTTCTTGGCACACTTTGGGTCCATTAGTACCAATTGATCATCTTGTCAATGCAATATATATATATATATATATATATATATATATATATTGACTATTTTGTTACACTATTTCACAGTCTTTGTTACACTGTATTTTTTAAAGAAATCATAATTAATTAAATACTAATATAAAGTTAACTATATGTTTGTTTTGGGTTGGTTGAACTTAATTATGCATGATTTAATATTATTACAATCGTAAGTAGGCTAAATTTTGATGTGTACCAAGGACAGTGCATCTTCACCACACATAAACATGATGCTTTTTTGAAAAAGAGATTTAAATAAACTAAAATGACAACTAAACATTTAGCTACTAACATTGTCCAATTCAAAAAGCCCAAATGATGAAATTTTTAACACACCAAACAAATCGTGCCTCCTTTGGAAAAACAAGTTGCTTACAATCAAACTAGTATTATGTGCATTTAAAAAGTAAATAGGCTCTATTTTGATTTCATATGCACTGTGATTGCAGCGATTTTGTGAAGTACTAAAAATACTAATCTCATTGTACCTACACAATTACGATAAAGAGATTGAAGATGAGAAAGGAAGCGGAAAAAGGTTGAACCGATTGACTCCGCGTCCCACAAGCTCATTGTCACCCACAAAAAAAGATAAACACACCCGTTTCACACCCCAGCACACGCAATTTCTCACAATCTCTCTCCTGAGCTCATACACACAAGTGTATAAACACACACACACACACACACATACACACACACACACTGATTGGAGATCACTCAGCTTGTGTAAAGTGAAACAAGGACAGCGCTCTGGAGAGCTGTGAGTGTGAGATTGCTAAACGCTGATATACAGATGTGTGTGAGTGGAAAGAGAGAGAGAGATAGTGAAGTGTGTTAAGAGAATTACAGCTGCTGGGAAGATCACAGGGACTCCTGCATTCTGTGCTTCAGTGGAGAGAAATGTGGTTTAATTAGCAGTAACCTTTTCACTATCCAGAGACCAGCCCATCACATGGTCAAACACACACACACACAGAAAGAGAGAGAGAGAGAGTAGATAAAAGACGGTCATCCTCGCCACAAGGGCAGAAAGTTTTAGTGTGACAACCAGTGGCTGTTGGCATCAAGGTGAGTTGGTGTTTATGAGCAATTAAAGCATGTCATTTTAATAAATCCGTAAAAGTGCTGAGAGGATGCACGGGTTAGGGGTCATCTAATCTTTTCATTGCAAATGGTATTAAATGCATAACAGTGTGTTGTTTCATTCGCTTTAATGTAACAAATGTTTCATGATGTTCTCAAGCACGATTTGGGATTATATAAAGAGATTTTGAACTTCTGTGGAACCAAGAACATCTGAAAGATGTTACTTAAAATGATAGATAAATTTGTTTATATATAGATAGTTGTTTAGCTCACTTTAAAAGTAACACATGTTTATGTAAAGCCTAATCATGTTCTCCAGCATGATTTGGGAATATATAAAGAGATGTTGAACTTCTGTGGAACCAAGTACGTCTGAAGGTCTATATAGGTGTTGCTTAGAGATGATAGATAGAAAGATAGACAGACAGACAGACAGACAGACAGACAGACAGACAGACAGACAGA
>CAIGQZ010032997.1:6869435-6880485 GCA_903798205.1 Danio tinwini
TAACTACAGTTCTGTTAACTTTACTATACTACACTCTCAGAAATAAAAGTTGATGATGCACTGGTGTTGCCATATCACATCACTGTGCATAAATGATAAGGAGGTTGAGCAAGAACCTCTGGTGATCTATTCAATGTCAGGGTGAAATGTATGGTCAACTTTTGAAGCATTGCTCAGTAAAATTAGGAAATTTCCTATTTTTTAAAGCCGGGGACCCACCTAGCTGATGTCAAAGAACTAGCATTGATGAAAACCTTCATTTATACACTGGCTATGTCTTATCCCATCTGGACCAAAATGTTGTACACTGAATTCACCAAATATACGATAGCCAGCTGATATGTGAATGTATTCTGCACCTGCATGAATGGATGTATCTTTTCATACCTACAGGTGACAGTATCTGTATTGTCATTCCACGAAGACAAAATCAGAATGGCTGAACACGAACAAACCTTAAACAAGATAACGTTTGCATACTTTTTTACGGAACTTCTTTTCACCCACCACAGAGGATTTGGATAGGAAAAATATGTCTGATAATCAGAAAATCCAACATGATCTCATGGCAATTCGTAACTTTTTATGTCTGATAATCGAAGACAAAATCAGAACTGCTGAACACAAAAAACCTTAAACAAGTTACGTTTGCATACTTTTTCACAGAACTTCTCACCCACCAAAGTGCATTTGGCTAAGGCAAATATGTCTGATAATCTAAAAATCCAACGCGATCTCATGGCAATTCGTAATTTTTTGATTTAGTGGCTAATTTGTATGAATTTGTACGATCTCATTTATACAATTTAGAACAATTTGCTTCTGGGTTTAGTGGCGGGGTTGAATGCTATGCCTCCTTTCTAAAATCGTACATTTTCGTACGACTTAACTCGTACGAATTCATAGAAATTAGCCACTTAACTGACAAAACGTAAAATAGTTAAGTTTCCTCGTGATATCAGGCTGGATGAACCATATAGTTTGCAAATATTTAAGAAATGCGATAAAATGACAGCTAGTTTCTTTGTTTAATTCTTTACTTGCCTCTTTTTTTCTTAATTTCATCTCTTAGCTTTTTTTTCTTGCACAATAGCTACGTTTCCATTCACTTATTTTTATGCGCATTTTGGATATGCATATAAAAAATCGGTTGATGGAAACACCAAGATGGCCAAAAATTTTAAAAATTTGCATTAAAAAACATATGCGCATAACTGATTGAGACAAACTTTTTATCCGTGATGCACATAAACTATGATAGAAACATGTTTACCAAACAAATTCCAGTATGCGCATTAAAAAAGGTCATGTGATTTTATCATAAAAGATCATGTGAGGATAAAAATGGTTGTGAATGGACAAACCAGCAGGCTGAGCACATTGTAAAACATCTGGAATGCTGTTTTGGTCTTTCTAAAATGCCAAAATTAGTGTTATTATATTATTAATGACCTCCAGAATTGTCAAGAGCGTCTGTGCTCCACGTCTGACGACTTCAAACACTTTCATTGCATGTCAGCATACTGTCTTCTGAGGCAAAAGTCTTTTATTAAATAAAGAAAATATTCACGCAGCTTCTCTTACCGCAGCAAATAAAATTTTTACTTTTGATATTTGGCGCCAATGGAAATGCTGCATTATTCGCATGTCTTATATGCGATAATCCAGTTATGGGCATACATTTGCATCTTTGGATGAAAACATATATTTATTCGTAGCTGAACAGCCAATCACAGCGATGGCTGACGCCAATTCTACATGCTGAATCTGGCAAAATCCCTACATGAACCAGACAAGAACCGATGTGTGGAACACACCAAACAAAAGATTTCACTGACGTCCTAATGCTGCCCAATGGCTAACTGAAGACACATGCTTTCCTCTCCATATGCACCAGACACTTTCTTATCAATGGGTTTGACAAATGACCTGTAGATAGTTCCTCTTTCTGTTCCTCCTTACTGCACCAGACACTTTCCTACAAACACTCCACTACAAGGACTCGACAACAGCAAATGAAATAAATGT
Organism: Danio tinwini; assembly: GCA_903798205.1. NCBI lineage: Eukaryota > Metazoa > Chordata > Actinopteri > Cypriniformes > Danionidae > Danio > Danio tinwini. The sequence goes on from CAIGQZ010032997.1 coordinate 6,871,464, forward strand.
AAATGTAGTGTAGATAAAGATGGATTTAGCACTAGGGCAAGAACGCCCACTACTACCAAACAACAGTCAGCGACCTCCAGCTATTCGCTCGCTGTCATTGTGAACGTATGGTCACACTTTCAGTTGCATATGTCTCAGCACAATTAGAACATTTCCTTATTCACGGCACTAATCCAAGGTGAGAAGTAGACATGCGAGGGTGACAGTGATTTCTTGCCCATATGGGCCTGTCAGCACTGCATCTGGACGATAGGAGCTTGGCAGTGCTTTTGAGAGTTTGTGTGTATGCACGAATGCTCGGAGCATCAGATAATTAAAAGCAGTTCCTCTCAGTCCAGTCAGTGGTCAGAGGTCATCCGCTCTCTTGCTTAAGTCCTCGGCACAGTTCTTTGTGCTCTTTTTCACCCAGCAGACAGAAGGCATTATTTTCAGCCGGGCGGCCACAGACGTGCACCATCATGCGAAAGCACTTCATGCTCTAAAAACCGCAGAGTTGCAGAAGAGCACCAGGAACTGTGGTCAAACGCAGCCTACACAAAACCCCCCATGAAGCACCTGCCTCGCACATGCAGGGGAGCTTTTGTGGAGCCGTGAAAGTGGTCAGTTTGTTGACAGCTGTTTCCCGAGACTGGAGGTATTGATTATCTCTTGGGGGTAGTGTGAGGTTGTTTCAGTCTCTCTCAGGACTACCCACCTCCATCCCTCTTTATTCTCGCCTTACAGGACAAAACGAATGCCTCTGGGGAGAAAGCCTGCCAATGTCCAGACAAGTGTTTAATATTTGATATGTCCCCAGTGGCATGGAGAGTCTGTTAATGGCTATCTTTAACATATGACCCCCTAGATCAAAGGCGTGACACTCTGTGTGGACATACCTTATCAATAATGTAGCACCGCAGACCAAAATTAACACACACACACAGGCACAAACTAGAATTGAAAATGGAATAACAGTCTACATCAGTGGTCAGATATTCAGTGTCATGTCATTGTTGGGTTTTTAGATTTACTCAAGTCTACTGGCAAAAAAAAAGGCCATTGTCGATTTTGTAGCTTTTTCTACCAGTTATCAATATTCTATGTCCAACTAGCCATTTGTAAAATTGACTGTACTACAGTATGTAGGGTCAAAGAGATGCTGGAGACCATCCAGCATCAGTCGCTCACACTTACTGGCAATTTGGTGTCTCTAATTGCTGCATATCTTTGGATTGCGGAAGAATATGAAGCATCTGGAGGAATCCTAATGTCAAAACAGCATCCTGCCTCAGTCAGGACTTCAATAAAGACCTCTGGTTGGTGAGGTGATATTACTATACCGTGCAATATAGAATGTCCATGTATTAAGATGTATTTGTCACGATCACCAGCGATCCAGCCTGTGCAGATCGCTGGCAAACACATAGGGTTACAAATCTGCTGGTGAATGGACTACAAAACCCAGTCATGCACCACACACACAACCGGTTCCAGATCCTGACTGATTACACACTCACAGCTGATACTTATGATCATTGATTATTTGGACTATTTAAGCCCCTCTGTTCCACACACATGTTGCTGAGTATTGTTTAGCTGTTGCTGTCTTTATGTAAGCGTTTCTCCTTGTTTCCTCTGTTTTTGACCTTGGACTGTTTCTCGTGTTTGCTGCCTGCCCTGAACCCTTCGCCTGTTTTGATTTACACTTGTGGATTGTTTACTATACTGTTTTTGCTGGTTTTTGACCCCTGCCTGATTGACCATTCTCATAATAAAGCTGCATTTTGAACTACCCTTGCGTTCACAGCATCCATACGCAACAGTATTTATGCTACGGTGGACGTTACATTACTGAAATGACACTAACAACATTTATTCCTTTTCACACTAATGATTAAATCATAAATTTTCCTTTGACTTAAGCTGCAGTCACGCTGGACTTTTCTCCCCATAGACTTCCATTCATACGCACACGAATGCGTCAGACCGGAAACGCAGGGTCATGCGTCAAGTTTAGCATTTCGCTGAGGTGCAAAGTTCAAGCTTGGTGAAATCTGACCTGTGAAATCGCGTGACTTGACTGTGTGGGATCAATCCAGGATCAAAACATGACCTCTCTTGACAGAAATTTAAAACATAAAGCAATCGCTGGCTTTTTTAATGCCTAATCATCTTGTTTAATCCCGCCCCTTTTCGCAGTGCCGTACGAATTTCACACACACAAACTCTAGTGTGACTGCAGCTTAAGTCCCTTATTTATCAGGGGTCATCACAGTGGAATGAACCACCAACAATTTTAGCATACGTTTTACACAGCAGATGCCCTTCCAAGCACAACCCAGTACTGAAAAATGCCTAAACACTCTCAAATTCACACACACACACACACACACACACACACACACACACACACACACACACACACACACACACACACACACATAACAGCCAATTTAGTTTATTCAATTCACCTATAGCGCATGTCTTTGCATTGTGAGGGAAACCAGAGCACATAGAGGAAACCCACACTAACACAGGGAGAACATGCAAACTCTAAACAGAAATGCCAACTGGCACAGCCAGGACTTAAACCAGCGACCTTCTTGCTGTGAGGCGACAATGCTAACCACTGAGCCACCGTGCCGCCCAGTCTAATGATATTTGACGGAAATATTACAGACAAATAAAAGATCTTTGCAACAAACCAAATAAATACCACAAAACCACTTGATGGTGTCCATGATTTGTAATAAAATAGGTTTGCCTCACCTATCTATCTCCATTTAAAAGTTTCTAGTGAGGTCAGTTTGCTTGGTAGCTCATTTTGTACGTTGTAGTACTACGGGTTCAAATTCAGTGAAGATAATGCAAAATCAAGGTAAAACTATGTGGGAGCAATGCACTTTTCTCTTATGTTTGCTTTTGAAAACACTGTTGGTTGTGTCTAGAGAAGGGTTTAGGTCAGTGTTTAATTAGGTGATCTGTACAACAAGAACCGTCTTTTCGTGGATGTGTCCAATAAGCACATGTATCTGAAACATATAACAAAACGTACCCTAAGTAACATAGTTCAGATATGCAAAAATGTAGACAACGTCTTACAGTGGATTTGTCATCTGAAGCATTCAACTAGACATGCCTGGAGCTAGGGCTGCACAATGTACCGTTTCTGCATCTATATCCCAATGAGATCATTCGCAATGGTTAATTTGTTGGATATGCAATGGTGAGTTTGTATGACATCTTATCATTTGCACGTGTTTTTGATGCCTGTGATTGTATAATGATTTTAGAAGCATTCAAGAGTTAGAAATTGTACAATTTGTGGCCTTAACTACAATGATTTTATTAAACTATTTTTATATTTCAGTTACTTGAATAATGCTAGACTCGGGAAACTATAAAACACTTTATTTCAATTGTGCCTTTTTCTTGATTGTATTTATAGATAGTTATGTATGAAAATTCTCACAACACAGGCAAATACAGAAATGCACTGCAAATGGCACTGACTGCAACAAAAAAGTGTCAGGGGACCCCAAAAAGTTTATAGATAGTTTTTTTGGATTTTATGCAGATGCAATTAGTAAACATTAATTCATCAATCTCTGACAAAACCGGTGCATGGAAATACTCACAACACATGTAAATAGAGAAATGCACTGCAAACAGCACAGACCACAATCAAAATGGTTCGGAGGACCCCCAAAAATGTTATAGATTTTTTATTAGATTTTATGGAGATGCACTCCTACTGCAGAATCATCCCAATCGATTTAACATTATAAATTCTTTCCAAATAGAGATCTGAAGTCATATGGTGAAATTGTATTCATAACGCAATATATATCATTCATTCATTCATTTTCTTTTCGGCTTAGTCCCTTTATTAATCAGGGGTCAGTGGAATGAACCACCAACTTATTCAGCATATGCCCTTCCAGCTGCAACCCATCACTGGGAAACACCCATACACTTTCATTCACACACATACAATATGGACAATTTAGCTTACCCAATTCACCTATAGCACATGTCTTTGAACTGTGGGGGAAACCAGAGCACCCGGAGGAAACCCACACGAACAAGGTGAGAACATGCAAACTCCACACAGAAATGCCAACTGACCCAGCTCGAACCAGCGACCTTCTTGCTGTGAGATCACAGCGCTACCCACTGGGCGCCCAGGCCGCCATGCAATATATATTGCAAAGTGAAAAAAATATTGCAATGTTAGATTTTTCCAATATCCTGCAGCCCTACCTGAAGCAATGTGTTTTACATTTGACAAAACTGTAGGCTGATGTAGGCACATGTTTTCAATGAAGCTGGGCTGGAGAATATCATTCTAAAAAAGAATTCAGGGTGATACAAGACCCCACAGATAATGACTAGCTGTATCTTACAGTTGAAGTCAAAATTATTAGCCCCCGTGAATTATTAGCCCCCCTGTTTATTTTTTCCCCAATTTCTGTTTAACAGGGAGAAGATTTTTTTTCAACACATTTCTAAACAATAGTTTTAATAACTCATTTCTGATACAACTGATTTATTATATGTTTGCCATGATGACAGTAAATAATATTTTATTAGATATTTTTCAAGACACTTCTATACAGCTTAAAGTGACATTTAAAGGCTTAACTAGGTTAATTAGGTTAACTAGGCAGGTTAGAGTAATTAGGCAAGTTATTGTATAACGATGGTTTGTTCTGTAGACTATTGAAACGATATATATCGTTTAAGGGGCTAATAATTTTGACCTTAAAATGGTTCTTAAAACATTTTAAACTGCTTTTATTTGAGACAAAATAAAACAAACAAGTCTTTCTCCAGAAGAAGAAATATTGTCAGACATACTGTGAACATTTCCTTGCTCTGTTAAACATCATTTGGGAAATATTTAAAAAAAGAAACAAAAATTCAAAAAGGGGCTAATAATTCTGACTTCAATTGTATCCCTTACAGTCTTAAAATACTCACAGTAGTTTTCATTCTTCACCAACATTCTGAATACCAAAACAGCAATATTTTGTACACTCTTATAGAATATCTGACACTCTCAAAAATGGCGTCACACCAGTTAATTTTTCCTTGACAACTCATCAATGTTGGCAGTTTGTTGTTAAATTTAATAATTCCAAGGCTTGAATGTTTGTCAATATCCATTAGTAGCCTAAATAATGGCACGTTTTTAATGTAAGGCATAGCAGTTCTTCAGATAAATAAATGTTTATTTGCTCTTAGCGAGATACGAGTTTCCAGTGCACACAGCCATGAAGGACTCTGCATCATGTTGTTCATGCAGCTTTTTTTTTCCTGCTTCACACTGTCAAATAAATGACCTCTATGTAAACAGGGACTGGATGGCAGCCCAGTTCAACTCAGATATGCTCAAAGCGCAAACAGGAATGAAAGTTTGAACAACAGAAGTAAAAGAGATGCTAATTCAGCTTCCCTGGAGTAGTTCTGTGATGTCGAGCGAAAGAAAGAGAAGTTTCGCAGAGAGAGAAAGAGAGAGAGAAGGGAATCTAACATACACAAGATGCAGTTGCATGTCGCATGGCTACACTTTGACATTAATGTAACTTGAGTCATCTAAACACACGAGAAAAACAGCAATGACTCATGTCCACATCTTTGATTTCAGGCAAAACTTCCATCTCCATGCGTGTGTGTGAGCATGTTTACAGTTTCATGCTCCCATTACCACCAACTGTGTTTTACTTTCACACAACCGCGGTACTTTTCATGAGAGTCAAAATATGGGAAACATCGAATGGTACATTACTGTGCCAGCTCAGCGGGATTCAGCCGAATGACATGGTTGTCTAACCCTGAACTCCGTCAAACTCCGTTTAATGAGGCCAGCAGGACCGGGGCATGAGCCGGGCCAGGAGGGGTCTTAAAAAGCCCTGCAATGCGGCGAAGAAAGGACTAGATAGACAAGGACATTGCACTACCCAAGTGTTCAATTAGCATAGTTTAAAGCGGTCGGTCCACACCCTGAGCGCAGTGTGGGGTCCAACAAGGACACCTAAAGTGTACAACTTACTTCACAAACAACTCTAAAGTTTGCTAACCCGTCACAATGCCACCAAGGGACCACAAACCGCTCAGAGCTGCAATCTAAGAGCACATATTTTTAACAGTGAGAATTGACACGACATTCGGAGTGCTAAAATTTTTAAAGCTCTTAAAAACCTCAATGCATCAGGCAGTGTCTACTGTCCTCTAGAACATTGGCACAGACGCGTCCTCCGCTTTAATTAAGCATTTCATTTCAGCATAATGCCATCTCAGTAGTTTTAACATCGACAGCCCCGAGGATTTGGCAGAGGAATAGAAGTTTGGTGAAGTGAGTTGGGGAAGCTTCTTGGCACATGGAGATGGCGAGAGGTGCGTGTATAGTTTTTCTCGGCGTGGGCGGACGGACAGGGAGAGGAGTATCTGAGTTGTGGAATGTCATGGCAGATGGAGGCAGATGGCCATTCATATTCCTGTGTCTCATTACAGCTTCTCAGAGTTTCATATGATCAGTAAAAAACTCACTAACAGATGCATTAGACCTTCAGAGCGCGGCCTGTTCAGTCGGGGGAGCTGCTTTTACTGGCCAAGAGGGTCGCTTTAATACACGCGCGGATGTAATAGATGTATCTGCCTTGCAAATATGAGACGGTGAACTGCAGGGTGGCACAATTTTGACTGCTAATATGTCTTTGCATTGGACCGAAATGCAAGAAAATTAAGGAAGAAAATACTGAGAATCCAAGAAAATGTAAATGAATACAAAGTAAAAAGAATCAAAGAAAATATTTAAATATTACAATTTTTTAATCAATTAGTGGTTATGTTTTGGGCAGCACGGTGGCTCAGTTACGACTGTCACCTCACAGCAAAAAGGTTGCAGGTTCGAGTCCCGGCTGGGCCAGTTTGCATTTCCGTGTGGAGTTTGTATGTTCTCCCTATGTTCATGTGGGATTCCTCTGGGTGCTTTGGTTCCCCCACAGTCCAAAGACATGCACTGTAATTGAATTGGCGTGTCTGTGTGTGTGTGTGTGTATGTGTGTGTGTGTGTGTGAATAAGTGTGTATGGGTGTTTTCTAGAACTGGGTTGCAGCAGGAAGGGCATCCGCTTGGTATAACATATACTGGAAAAGTTGGTGGTTCATTCCGTTGTGGCGACCCCTAATATATAAGGGACTAAATGTAAGGAAAATTAATGAATGAATGAATGAATGAATGAATGAATATTTAATCTGGTAGTGGTTATGTTACAGTACCAAACACATTTACTGTCTAGATTGTAAGGAAATCTATCTTTCGAGTGGGTTATTTTTAATGAAATGGTCAAATTCAATCATACACTGATTTAAATGAATCTAAAACATTAAATAAATAAATAATAAAGACATAAAAAACACTGTAACACCTTACTGCAAGGTCTCTTACTCAAGGTTAATGTTCACATTGTTAATGTTTAACTCAATTCCATCTAATATTTTTTAGTAATACATTATTTGAATAAAAATGTAATTAAACATTAAGCACAATTAATACATATCACAGGCAAATGAGATCAGTCCAGGCAGCAAACTACGTAAACAAAGGTACAAAGCAAAGGTTGAACTCGGCAAGGATGTCCACTAAAAGTAAAACAAGACTCAGCAATGTGTGTGGAAATGAGAGGTGTCTTTATAGTCCAGGTAATTAATCAATGATTAGCTTTAACTGTGTGTCTGTGTGTGTGTGCCATCAGCGGAAATCCAGAACAGGTGTGTGTGAGACGCATGACAGGATTTGTAGTCCATATAGTGACAGGATTGTAGTCCAAGCGAAAGTGAATGATTCCCAGCGATCTACAAGCCTGGATCACTGGAGATTGTGACAATCATAATATTCAGGTTAACTTAAAGGGATCATTCACCCAAAATATTCTGTCCGTTCTAGTTTTATTTAGTTTTTCTATGGAGGTCAATGGTTACCCATATCTAACATTATTCAATATTTTGTATTTTGTGTTTAACAGAAGAAGAAAAAATCTATTTGGTTTGAAGGGTGAGTAAATAAAGACATAATAAAATTTTTTGAGTGATCTTTACTGTATGTAGTTCATCAATGTTAACAAATACAGCTATAAGTATTGTAAAGCATTAACAAATCGTTAATATCTTGAGAAAAATTATAGTTATGTTGTGTTTGCATGCCATTTTGACAATTTGTTAGCAAATCAATCAAGTCAGCTCTTTTCAATAGGCTGAAATTGACAAATGATTGCGAAACAATGTATACAATAATCGGAAAAAACTAAAAGGTAATGAAAATATGTTGGAAATGCATTGATCACATAGCTTGGGAAGTAATTGGATGAATCCCTGCGCATGAATGTATTGATTTCAGTAGCTGAAGAAGATGTTCAGCTGGAATATGATGAAACCAGACAGTCATGATGAACATGCGCCATATTTCCAGAGTCCAGTTTGCGGCTTTATAAGCATTCAACCATGAAATACTTGGAAATCCCCCTTCCAGCTCAAAAGGTCACCTCCTCTGTCATTACCGCAATAAAACTACACACTAACTTTCCTTTCAACACAATGAGACTTTACTGAATAGATGACACATCCACACTGACCACAGACATTTAGCCGATATTTCTTCTGGCAACAAAAAAAAAAAGAAATGCTTTAGCAAATAGAATAAGAGTTTGTATTGGCAAGCTGTCATCCCTACATGAGAGACATTCCAGAGAAAAAGTCATTTTTTTGGCCTGTCAAGACCCTTCCACTCCATCATGCTGAACTCTCACAATAAAGCCTTTTGTCCAGTGCGATGCGCAAAACAATCTGTTGTCCTGGCATCCCTGACAAATAGAGAGTTACAGAGAGCTGCAGGAGAAACTGTGGGAGACATCAAAGTGTTTTATGAGAACTGTAGTTAGAAATTTGGAGCATTATTGTGCATTGATGCTAAATGCTAGGGTTCCCTGCTGAACTTGTTTAACCTATCCTACCTAGCTTGTTTTAATTGGTTTACGCCAGAG
>CAIGQZ010032997.1:6880885-6895842 GCA_903798205.1 Danio tinwini
ATAGGTGGGTATAGATACATTTTTTTAAATCTTAATCTCTCTAACTTAATCTAGATTAAAATGGCTCATCTGAATTCTGTCGAAGGCATTCAGAATATGTGTGCTACCCAAATAATGACTAATAGTAAGTCTTTGAGGATGGGTTTCTCAAGCCAGGTGGCGCATTAGACCAAGGGCTCATCTCCTGTTTCCAAAATGCATCACAAACTGCTTGAGAAACTTTTCTACTATGATAATTGGTGATGAAAATAAATTGTTCAATAAGATGTTCTTGTGTTTATTAACTGTTTATTCAGTTTAACATCAATTTTGAACTGTAGGCCTACATAAGCTAAAAACAGCATTTTTAATGACCTTAATCCGACTAAAGTCATGACTGAACTAAACAGAAATGGAATTAAGATGTGGAGTATGCAGATATTAGTGACATTATTGAAGTATATTACCGAAGTATGGCATAATTACTGTCATGTAGGACTTTTCGCAATAATAATAATTATTTCCGAAAGATCCACACACGCGGCTGTCTGTAAAAGACAGCGCACACACACACACACAAACATCACGAAATGCGGAAGTTTTTTTTTCTTTCCATTTGCCGTGCGTTATTGAATGCCGTGTGTTATTAAAGACGTACCTCTGGCTACATAAATTGCACTCCAGAAATGTAAACAGGGGTACATATCCACAATAAGTTTGTTAGTTTGCTACAAGTGAATGATGCACAAAAAGAAAGCCCCGCCCCTACTCAATATTTAATTTCAGTAGGAAGTACATCAACAAAATGAAATAATAGTCTCAAAAATTTCATGTAGACTTTAACATGCTTGCTAGTCTTATCTGGCTTAAGCTACAGTAAGTTAGATGTTCTCTCGGCCTAAAGCTGATATTTAGCTCATTTTTCAGGTCGGTCAGCTGGATGACCAGTGCAAAAAAAAAGACCAGGTGTTTTTCCTTGGTTTAATCTCTTTGTAGCTGTGCAGTGAGGATCTTTTTTTAATTAAAGCTGATCAGCGGTGGCTGTAACAGTGAGGTGTTTCACTGCTAATACTCTGAGTGGACGTAGCAGAGGTCCTAAATTCTGTTGTTGGAGGCAGAAAGTAATTGGACTCTAAGCTGGCCTCTCAAATAAATCAAGTCTTTATGGCCAATTTCAAGCCCAGAATTCTGCTGTATCTTTTCTACACTCACACACACTCTCTTGAAGGAACCTACGGCGCGACACACACACACAATAGGATTGTGGAAAAGCACAGCGGGCTATGTTTGTTCTCACTGAGTGTCTGTTTTACATGGCAGAGAGCTGTTTACAGACTTAAAGCAGACAACTGAAAGCGAATCATGCTGAGAAGACTGACAAAACACGCACACATTTACACACATGCACACTGGTACGGGTTACACACACACTGACATGAGGTGAGTGAAGCGTGTCTACAAAACTGTGTGTTTGTGTGTGTCACCTGACAGCCTTTATTGCAAGTTAATGTGACACAGAGATACAACTTATAGCTAAAGATATAAGCGTAAAAACTGATTGATCTTTCATCTTACTCTCCATGACCCCATACAAGATTTAAGCTCAGACAAAATAAAATGAATTGTAGACAAAATAAACATGCCTTCAAAGCATTATTTACCAATAAGGAAAACACATATATGTGTGTTGTAGATTCATTGCAGTACTGCAGTGGTCTTTTTGCCAAAGTCATGATTTATTCATTAATTTTCCTTCGGCTTATTCACCAGAGGTCTCCACAGCGAAATGAACCACCAACTTATACTACATATGTTTTATGCAGCCGATGCTCTTCTAGCTGCAACCAAGTACTGGGAAACACCCATACATTCTCATTCAAAAACATACACAACAGCCAATTTAGTTTATTCAATTCACCTATAGCACATGTCTTTGGACCATAGGGAATACTGGAGCACCCTGAGGAAACCCACGCCAACACTGGGAGAAAATGCAAACTCCACACAGAAATGCCAATTGCCCAAGCCAAGACTCGAACCAGCAACCTTCTTGCTGTGAGGCGACAGTGCTAACAACTGAGCCACTGTATCGCCCCAAAAGTGAAATTTTACACAGTACAATTATATCTGTTAATTAATGGGTGTTTTCTGTTTATTTATGGTTATGAATTGCATTATGGGACCTTGATCAGCTCTGTGGACTTTTAATATTGATAATTCAACTTTGCAGTTTAACTAAGTGACTTCATTGAAATGTTAGTAGTTTGAAACAATACATTGGATAGGAAATAATATACATATAAATATAAGTTTATATATATTTTTTTTTTATATATATATATATATATATTAAGTCTTAACTAACAGAAAATATACTTATAGTTTATTACCAGGCTTTTGTTCCATAATTTAATACACCAACCCAAACAATTTATTACTTCAAACTTCACACTTTAAAAAATTTCAGTAATATTAACATTTATTTTACAACTTTTTAATATAAAAGTTTGCTGGAAGTATTAAAAAACATAATTATTGGGAAAAAAACACAAAACACAAAAAACATTTCATTTACGGATTTTTTACAGTGTATATTTTTATTTTATTTTATTTATTAACATGTAACGTAATGTAATGTGTATTTATATATTGCATTAATCGAGTATGGCCATACACCCAAAGCGCTTCACAATTATAATGTGGAGCCTCTCCACACCACCACCAGTGTGCAGCATCCACTTGGACGATGCGACGGCAGCCACAGGACAACGGCGCCAGTGCGCTCACCACACACCAGCTATTGGTGGGGTGGAGTGACAGTGATACAGCCAATTTGGTGGATGGGGATGATTTGGGAGCAGACAGGTAAGGGCTGATGGAGGGAATTTGGTCAGGATATCGGGGTCACACCCCTACTCTTTACGAGAAGTGCCATGGGATTTTTAATGACCACAGAGAGTCAGGATCTCGGTTTATTGTCTCATCTGAAAGACAGCGCCCACTGACAGTATGGTGTCCCATTCACTTTACTGGGGCATTAGGACTCACACAGACTGCAGGTTGAACGCCCTCTGCTGGCCTTACTAACAAGACTTCCAACAGCAACCTAGTTTTCCTGTGTGGTCTTTCATCCAGGTACTGTCATGTTACGTCAACGGACGTCGACGGACTCGACGACGACGATGAAGGGGTTCGAGTCCGGGGAAGAGAGGTTCCAGAAATCAGGTAAGACAAAAACGGAATCCAAAAATATAAAAGGCAAGTAAATTAAATTAAAGTAAATAACAGGGTGAGAATGCAGTAAAATCCGAAAAGGTGGTAAAAATCAGACGAGGGCTTTTCTTTTTCTGGACGGCTTTTGTAAACCGTTGGTTGGGTTCAGGGAAGTAAGCGGGTGGGCAGGTCAATTGATAAAATTGGTTGGGTTTAGGGAAGGTGGAGGGTGGGTCAGTCAGTTGATTGGTCAGCCAGCCAGTCAGTCATTCAGTCAGACAGACAGACAGACAGACAGACAGACAGACAGACAGTCGACAGTGGCCTCCGGTGGGTTTAGGCAAGAACAGCAGGCGAGAACGGCACTCGTAAGAGAAATTTGAGATATGAAAAAGCGCACACAGCAGCCTCTTGCGGATTCGCGAAAACAAAAACTGCAAAAATACATAGCCCCCAAGGCGTATTTTGCTGTCTCCAGAAACATCCACAGGACTAGGTTTTCAGAATGAGACTGGGTTGGTTGGGTGTCACGCCTCTTTTTTTTTTTTAATTTTGTATGACAGAATTTGTACGAATTAGCTACTAAACTGACAAAATGTAAAATAGTTAAATTTTCCTCGTGAGAGCAGGCTGAATAAATACAAAACTATGAAAATATCCAACTTAAGCAATCAAAAACATCTTAAAGTTTGCATTTAAAATGAATTGAACTTCATATTCAATTTCATTTAAGATACAGTTGAATGTCTGAAAATGTTACATTTAATTCACACATCATTTTGAAACATAAAAGGTATATGATAAAAGTTTACTTCTTTTCCACTTAGCAGATTCTGCCCACCATGAGGCTTTCTGTGACCTTCCACCACAATCTGGCATCTTTTTCTATTTTTTAAGGAAATGTAGTTGTTGTTTTTGTGTCTCTACTGCAAGTAATGACGCAATAAATCAGCAGGTTCCCGTTATAATGAATAAAGCTGTCTGTACTGCAGGAGAGAGCATGTTGATTCTAGCATGTCTGCATTATAAACAAAGAAACAAAACTACATTTCTAACGTTGTAATCAACCACGTATCCTACACTTCACATATGATCATGCAGAGGACATGAAATATAATATTTAAATTTTATTAAATTGGTAGTGGGTGACACTGTGGCTCAGTGGTTAGCACTGTCACCTCACAGCAAGAAGGTCGCTGGTTCGAGTACTGGCTGGGCTAGTTGGCATTTCTGCGTGGAGTTTGCATGTTCTCCCCATGTTTGTGTGGGTTTCCTCCGGGTGCTTCGGTTTCCACCACAGTCCAAAGACATGTGGTATAGGTGAATGGAATAAACTAAATTGGCTGTAGTGTATGTGTGTGAATGTGAGAGTGTATGGATGTACACAAAAGAAGATATTTTAAAGAAAGCTGGAAACCTGTACCCATTCATAGAATTTGTTTTACCTACCATTAAAGGCAATACATATTGCGAGTTATGTAATAATTTTACTTTTCTGACATCAAAAATGACATCAATGTTTTCAAAGTGCACTGCGAAGGTAGCGCAACTATAAACATGAAGATCGATTAAACTGAACTTTAAAAATGCTTTGAAAGCAAATTACACCTAAGTAAGTGATGACTTTAATGTTGTTTTTTTAAATCATTCCAAGTTTAAATGTTAGAATGTTCTAAACGAATAGGGCATAGGTGGGTAAACTGGGAATAGAACACAGCCAGGAACTATGTTTCTAACTACAGCTCCAGAGGTGTAGTTGCAAGCATGGAATTTTGTGATGCAGTTTGTGAATGTTCATTGAAACGATGGATTTAGGAAATGCCAAATCAACAAACTATGTTTGTAACGACGGAACTTGCGACCTTAGTGGGCTAACGATGGTTTTCGGAAATGCACCCCAGGTTAGAAAAAGTAACGCAAAAGTCACTCAAAAGTAACATAACGCATTACTTACTATAAAAAGTAAGTAACGCAACTAGTTACATTTGTTGCGGAGTAACTCAATATTGTAATGCATTACTTTTAAAAGTAACTTTCCCCAACACCAGTGGTGTAAAGTAACAAATTACAAATACTCAAATTACTGTAATTGAGTAGTTTTTCTCAGGAATTGTAATTTACTAAGTAGTTTTAAAAATGTGTACTTTTACTTTCCCTTAAGTACATTATTAGTGCAGTGTTGGTACTTTTACTCCACTACTTTGCTTTAACCTGCAGTCACTACTTTATTAATCTTGTCTATGTGGATTAGAAAAATCAGTCCTGCGAGCCCAATCAAATCGCACATAGAAAATAAATCCATCATACTGAACCACATTAAGATATAGCAAACTGTTTGGAAGCATTAAAAGTGTCCAAGAAGATACTTTACACCAGAGGTGCCCATACTCGGTCCTGGAGGGCCATTGTCCTGCAGAGTTTAGCTCCAACTTGCTTCAATACAATTGCCAGAAGCTTTGTAGAATACCTGGTAAAAGCTTGATTAGTTGGTTTCGGTTTGTCTAATGGTGAATGGAGCTAAAATCTGCAGGACACCGGCCCTCCAATATCAAGTTTGGGCACCCCTGCTTTACATGCAATGACCCAGCAACTGTTTAGATTGCATGTTACTGATGAGAAGATGGCAGATGTCGACTGTATGATGACTGAAATGGCCTTAAACAAGAACTAAATGTACTACAGAATGTTAGTAATATACACACACACACGCACAAATTACATGTAAACGCATCAACCTTTCCCAGCATAGTACTCACTGCTCACCACTCTTGAGTACTTTTAAAGGGGTTACGTTTTACTCATACTTTGAGTAATATTTACAACAGATACTTTAACTCTACTTGGACTACATTTTTGAGCAAGGAATAGTATTTTTACTTGAGTATGATATTTTATGCTCTTTCCACCACTGCCCAACACTGATGGTTATAACCATTTGAGGGTGAGTAAATAGTGAGTAAATGTTCATTTCTGGTTGAATTATCCCTTTAAAACTGACAATTGAATTTAGGCAATTTTTTTCAACTTTTAAACCCTGCCTCATGACAAACCACCTCATAGTTAAAAGCAGAACTGTGCGTGTTATAGTTCAAAATAAAGGTAAAAGAAGTAGTAAAGGTAAAGTCAGAGATACATTTACATTCACTGTTAGTTCCTGTTTGTCCCTCTGCACGAATCTGAGTCATTACAGTATCATTTAAAATGCCTCTCACTCTTCTTTCTCTTCTGTCTTCACTTTTTCTCTTTGCCTTAATAGCTGTCTCTGCTCTCCTCATTTGTCTCTCTCTAATGGCTTTTCTTGTTCCTGCTCTCGCAGCGTCTCTGCTTTTCCTCCAGAACCGGAACAGCACCGCTGAGTTCGGACCAAAGGCTGAGTTCCTTTCTAAAACTCAAGAGGGATTATGAGCCCAGTTAATCAGAAACCTTTCCACTCTTAAAACACAGTGTGTGTGTGCTCGACAAAGCGTGCGCTAATCTGCTGCTTTCCTTTTGTGCTTTCTTCTTCTGATCAAGAACCCAATTACAGTTTTGAGGAAACGCAAACAAACAATGAGCGCACCGTTTCTCACTCTCTTAACTAAATCAATCACAGGCATCATGAGATTCCTGATTAGCAATTAGCATGAGCTGGAGGAGAGCTGTCGATACACAAGTGAAGTGAAACACTATTGATAGTATTAGAGACTGCGACTCTTTAAAATACAACAGAAGCATTATTGCTCTTTCATTACTAAGATGTGTACCTGTGCCATTAAGCAAGAGTTTATTTATTCTGACTTTTTGTTTTGTAGGTTTTAATAATTGCCATGTTTGTTTTCAATCACTTCCTCCAGGCTTTTGCACTGGAAAAAAATCAGATTTTTGCAACTAAAATGATTGATTTTCTGGTGAGATTTTTTATATTTATCATAGTGAACAAGTGATGAATCTCGACTCATTTGCAACATAGGCTAATTCTTAAAATGTACCCTCATATACATTTTTGGAGATCACGAATTATGTAGCCAGGGGTACGCATGGCTGCATTTCATATTTAAAACGAATGCTACCGGCGGTAAAACGCCATTCCTTTTTGCGCTTACCAGGTGACCGATTACCTCCGTACAGACAGCTTTCCATGTACGCTCGCCATGTACATCGGCGGTCTTGAGATACAGAGAGGAGTTGACCACGACAACGGGGTTTGAGTCTGGTGAAGACTGGTTCTAGAAAGCGCGTAGGACAAAAGCAAAAGCTAAAAAATAAAATAAATAAAATAAACAAGTAAATAACAGGGTGAAAATGTGGTAAAATCTTAAAACATGGTAAAAAATCAGACGAGGGCTTTTGTTTTTCTGGATTGCTTTTTAAAACTGTCGGTTGGGTTTGGGAAAATGGGTGGGAGTTCAATCTGTGCTTTTGAAAACACTATCGATTGGGTTTAGGGAAGAAGGAGGGTGGGTCAGTCGATTGGTCAGTCAGTCAGTCGGCATCAGCCTCTGGTGGATTTACATAAGAACACTTGTGGGAGAAATTTGAGATCTCAAACAGCGTACACAGTAGCCTCTGTAGGATTCAAAATGTAAATAGTGGTTTTCAGAATGAGCCTGTGTTGCTCATTTGTGTTGCCAGATCTTGTTTGAAAAAGCATCTTATGAGGAAATGTAACTATTTTACATTTTGTCAGTTTAGTGCAGAGGATGGCAAACTTTTTAGATCAGAGGGTCATATCAAGTTTTGCAAACCAAGTGGAGGACCACATGCCAAATCCTTCATAAAATTACTTTTATTTATAGTGGCAGTATGCATGGAACATGTACTATCTGACACAAAAGTATCACATTAACACATAAGATTTTTTTTTGTTTTTTTTCAATTTGTACTGCTATTAATATGTACTTATCAATCATACTAAAACGATGAAATAAATACCTTATAAAATACGTTTTTTACAGTGCAAAATAGAAAATATATTAATAAATATATAAAAAAATCTCACATTATGAGGATTTCATTTTCAAAAATTATGACTGAGGTTGTAATTTTTAAAAACCGCAATACTTCCTTAGCATATTAGACATACCGCTTTCTGTCCAATATTGGTGAAGAAGTATTGTGTTGTCCATTCTTTCTTAGACACACAAGATTAAGAGTCAACTTTTCTTTTCTTTTTTTGCCTCACTCATTTTTACTCATTAACGGTCAAGTGCATTCTAATATCCAAGTGTGTCCACATCTAATATCCAATATATGTGTGTTCTAATTCTACCGGGCCAGATGAAGTTGTTCAGATGTGTAGTCCTTCGGTTTAGCGGCTAATTCATATGAATTCATACAAGCTCAGATGTATGAAAGGTACCATTTTTAAAAGTAGACATGGCACCAAACCCTGCCCCTAAACCCAACCACCATTGGGGGATAAGCAAATCGTACTAAATTCTATAAATGAGATTTATAGTTATAAATTTATGCAAATTAGCCAGTAAATAAGGTTTCGAATTGCAGTGAGATAGCATTGGACAAGCACATAATAAACTACTAACTATTATTATTATTCTACTATATAGAATAAATCCAAATTCTTTATCTAGAAAACAATTCCAAAATATTGCATCAAACAGTTCACATTTGATTCAGTTCTATAATCATGTTTCTTCTTAGTACATTTTTATTTTCTTTAGGGTTGATGTTGCATCTTTTGTTGCCAATTGAATGTTTATGCGTTATATTGGTGTCATGTGTAACATTCATTTATTATTGACTATTGAGCACCTGATTATCGCCACAGCGGAATGAACCACCAACTATTCCGCAATATGTTTTACGAAGCGATTGCCCTTCCAGCGGCAACCCAGTACTGGAAAACACCCATACGCTCTCACACTCATATATTACAGCCAATTTAGTTTATTTAATTCACCTATACCGCATGTCTTTAGACTGTGGGGGAAACCAGAACACCTGGAGGAAACCCACGCCAACATGGAGAGAACATGCAAACTCCACAAAGAAATGCCTCCTGGCCCAGCCAGGACTCAAACTAGCAACCTTCTTGCTGTGAGGCAACAGTGCTAACCACTGAGCCACCATGCCACTGTCATGTGTAACAATTAATTTAAATACATAAATACATAAAATCCAAAATGTTGCTACCTTTTTGATTGATAGAGAATATCTGGCAACCACAATTTTGGTTTAATACTATACATTAGACTGATATACTCTCTTTGTCAAAGTTTGCTAAGATGTACTTATTTTCCCCAAGAGAATACATTCTATCAACTCTAGTTAATTATAAGTTAACAATAAACAACAGTATAGTTACAGTAGAAGGTCAAGTTATGAAGCCAGCATAATTAACTTCCCTATACCTTATGGGAAAGCCTTTAATTCCCATTACTCCCTACTTAAGCGGCAAGCTGATTCTAAGTGAAGCAGAATGCACTCAACACACTATATTTAATCTAATCAACCTTTTTATGCTGTTAATATCACTATGAAAATGCAAATAGTGGAAACAGATTTCCTCCTGGAGTGATGCCTAATCCACCCGATGCCTGATACGTAATTACATGATTACCATGTTTTATAATGAAGCTAATGAGGGAAAAAAAAAACAGGCATGGCAATCTCACAGTAAGTTTTCAACAGCTTCATGTTACTGGCTGGAAGGCTGGATCTAAGGATTATGCAATTTTAATGCCATTGTTTTTTTTTTGTTTTTTGTTCAATGTGTTTCTGAAACCGTAATTAAAATGGCCACTTTATTA
Source organism: Danio tinwini (assembly GCA_903798205.1). Taxonomy (NCBI): domain Eukaryota; kingdom Metazoa; phylum Chordata; class Actinopteri; order Cypriniformes; family Danionidae; genus Danio; species Danio tinwini. The sequence goes on from CAIGQZ010032997.1 coordinate 6,890,827, forward strand.
GGTACATTTGTCCAACTGCTTGTTAACGCAAACTTCTAATCAGCCAATGACATAGCAGCAACTCAATTCATTTAGGCATGTATTTACATGGTCAAGATAATCTGCTGCAGTTCACTCAGACAGGCTGAGTATTTCAGAAACATGCTGATCTACTGGGATTTTCACGCACAACCATCTCTAGGGTTTACAGAGAATGGTCCGAAAAAGAGAAAATATCCAGTGAGTGGCAGTTCTGTGGATGCAAATGCCTGTTGATGACAGAGATCTGAGGAGATTGGCCAGACTGGTTCGAGCTGATAGAAAGGCAACAGTAACTCAAATAACCACTTGTTACAACCGAGGTATGTAGACGAGCATCTCTGAACACACAGCACATCCAACCTTGGGGCAGATGGGCTACAGCAGGAGAAGACCACACCGGGTGCCACTCCTGTCAGCTAAGAACAGGAAACTGAGGCTACAGTTCGCATAGGCTCACCAAAATTGGACAATAGAAAATTGGAAAAACGTTGCCTGGTCTACTGAGTCTCGATTTCTGCTGCGACATTTAGATGGTAAGAACAGAATTTGACAACAACATAAAAGCATGGATCCATCCTGCCTTGTATCAACGGTTCAGGCTGGTGGTGTAATGGTGTGGGAGATTTTTTCTTGACAAACTTTGTGCCCAGTAGTACCAATTGAGCATCATGTCAATGCCACAGCCTACCTGAGTATTGTTGCTGACCATGTCCATCCCTTTATGACCACAGTGTACCCGTCTTCTAATGGTTACTTCCAGCAGGATAACACGCCATTTCATAAAGTGCAAATCATCTCAGACTGGTTTCTTGAACATGGCAATGAGTTCACTGTACTCAAACGGCCTCCACAATTACCAGATCTCAATCCAATAGAGCATCTTTGAGATATGGTTGAATGGGAAATTCGCATCATGGGTGTGCAGCCAACAAATCTGCAGCATGATGCTATCATGTTAATATGGACTAAAATCTCTGGGGAATATTTCCAGTACCATGTTGAATCTATGATGCGAAGGATGAAGGCAGTTCTGAATGCAAAAAGAGGTCCAACCCAGTACTAGTAAGGTGTAGCTAATAAAGTGGTCGGTGAGTGCATGTTATTTAAATAGAGGTCTTATGACTTCCCCAGAGAAAATGCCTTTAATTGGTGAGTTAATGACTTGATACACAAATAACCACTGTAAAAAAAAAAAAAAAACTCTATCGACATGCATGGATGGATCAATACATTTGTCGATGCAATTAAACATACACAAGCAATTTCACACCTCAACAATTCTGTGCCGAAAATTCTATAAACCTGCACTGGTGGAATATGTTTGGTAGATCCAGCAAAGCATAACATCTCACCAGTCTATAACAAGTAAAGCAAACCCCCATGTCCCTGCAGTTTCTCCCCTAGCCAACATTATGAAGAATAATCTCAGTGTCCGATCAATATATTGATGGTTAAATAGTTCCCCTGGGAAAGGAGGCAATGTAAGCAATTTTAAAGGGGTCATTTTATTCTTTTTTTTACAAGATGTTATAAAACTCTCAGTTGTCACAAAAATTTTTCAGTTTAAAATACCCCAAGGATAATTTTTTATACCATGCTATAAATATGCCTTTTAGTGTGAATGTAGAAACATGTTGTTTTTGTGTTTGTCTCTTTAAAGGTGCTGTATGTAAATTTTTGACTCTTCTAAAGCATAAAAATACGTGTGTGCAGATATTTAAGAAACATCCCAAGTGAACATACTTGCTTAACTGAAAAACAATGCTGAAGTCAGATATTCTGCTTTAATAATGTTTTTTTCCATGCCAGAACGCTGTCTTTGTTTAGGTAAAGTTAATCTGCAGAATGCCAGTTTAGCCAATTATATTTCAGCACAACGGGTTGCCTTGTTGAACAGCGTATTTCATTCATTCATTCAGTAATGCTCTGAAAGCATGCGTCCGTGACCGAAATGGACAGTATCAGACGTGGAAATGAGACAGATTCAGTTCCACATGATGTTATTAATTAGCAAATTATATAAATATTATGAACGTACATATTAGGTGAGCAGGTTACATTGTAATCTCGTGTCCTAACAACACGCAAACAGCAGTTTGGCTGTTTGCAACAGACAAAACACGACAGAAATGTAAATACAGCCTTTCAGAAGCACAGAATAAGCACTTACTCACGAAACGGTAAGGTTTAGAATCCATTCAAACTCACATTGTTAGCATTTAGCACTAAATAAAGCATACAAGGTTTACCTGAGGTGCACTGTCATTGGTTTCACATGTTCAGCTGTGAGAAATACAAGCCATTTCTAATATATCAATTTGAGGTGTTGGTAAGAACTAAAACTCCTTTTAATATGAAAAACATTCCCTCTATCGCATGTCATTGCTTTTATTCAGAACACGGTTTAAATCACTCGCTCCTGTACTCAATCTGGCATCCCACGCGTGCATTTATTTTGATCTAGGCATGGAATACCTAGTTCAACCACTGGGTGTCAAACTTACATACTGAACCTTTAAATGCAAATGAGCTTCTGCTCTCCGCCTCCTTTTCCAGAAGAGCTGGTGCCAGAATGAAAAGACTCAAACTATTTATAACACATCATCAGTCGGCCATGTTGAATAGCAGAACGTCAGCAATGCAACTGAACCACACATTCATTCATTTTCCTTCAGCTTAGTCCCTTATTTATCAGGGGTTGCCACAGTGGAATGAACCACCAACTATTCTAGCAAATGTTTTATGCAGCGGATGCCCTTCCAATACTAGGAAAGACCCATACACTCTCGCAATCACAGACAAACTCATCCACTATGACCTATTTAGCTCATCCAACTCACCTAGCACATGTCTTTGGACTGTGGGGAAACTGGAGCACCCGTAGGAAACCCACGCAGACACAGGGAGAACATGCAAACTCCACACAAAAAATGCCAACTAGCTCTGCCGGGACTTGAACCAGTGACCTTCTTGCTGTGAGGTGACAGTGCTAACCACTGAGTCACTGAGTTATTATTTATGTGCAGTTGTTTCCACAACACCAAATAAATACACAAGAACTTAACAGTGTCTATGATTTGTATGAAATATGTTTGCCTCACCTGTGTGTCTCCATATGAACTTTTATAGAGGGTTCAGTTTGCTTGGCAGCTCACTTTGTACGATGTTGTATCTGCCATACAGAATGCTCGTGTTTGAGTCAATTTAACAAAACAATTTAATGGTGTCTATGATTTGTATCAAATATGTTAGCCTCAACTTTCTAGTGTGGTCAGTTTGCTCATTAGCTCGCTTTGTACGGTGCTGTACTTGTGATGCAGAGCGCTCGTGTTCGAGTCCAGTGAAGCACACTTCCACAAATGTGATTTGAAAAGTACAATAAAACATACCTTAAGTAAAATATTTCAGATTTGCAAAAATGCAGACAGCACCCTCTAGTGGATTTGTCATCTGAAACTTGCAACAAAGCCTACCCGGAGCAACATATTTTATGTTTCCTGAAAAATGAAGAATGACGCTCGTATTTCCAATGAGATTGGTCTGAAAATTTGGGATATTGTGATGTGTATATTCTGGAAGAAAACTCAATGCTTACTGATTTATAAGTATTCAACTCTATATGGAATGACTTTGAAATGGTTTGAAATTTTGCAGATCTTTTTTACGTGCTCAAACACCAAGATTACACACTAAACAATACATAATATGACCCTTTTTTAACACCACCTGAACACTACAAGGCAGTATGACGCCAACAACTTTTGTTTCTTTTCACATTAATAATATTTACAGCAACATATTATTGTCATTTTGTGCAGTTCTTTGCACAACACCAAATAAACATCTCAAAACAATTTAATGGTGTCTATGATTTGTATCAAATACATTTGCTTCAGCTTTCTAGTGTGGTCAGTTTGCTCATTAGCTCGCTTTGTACGGTGTTGTTCTTGCCATGCAGAACACTTGTGTTCGAGTCCAGTGAAGCACACTTCCACAAATGTGATTTGAAATGTACAACAAAACATACCCTAAGGAAAAAAAAATAAATCTGATTTGCAAAAATGTAGACAGCACCCTCTAGTGGATTTGTCATCTGAAATGTGCAACAAAACCTACCCGGAGCGAAATATTTTACGTTTCCCAAAACATTTAAACTGACGCATGTATTTCCAATAAGCCTGGTCTGAAAATTTGGGATATTGTGATGTGTATATTCTGGAAGAAAACTCAATGATTACTGATTTATAGGTATCCAACTCTATATGGAATGACTTTGCAATCGTTTGTAATTTTGAAGATCTTTTTACGTACTCAAACACCAAGATTACACACTAAACGATACATAATATGAGCCTTTTGAAACACCACAAGTACCTGAACACTACAAGGCAGTATGACGCCAACAACTTTTGTTCCTTTTCACATTAATGATATTGACAGCAACATATTATTGTCATTTTGTGCAGTTCTTTGCACAACACCAAATACAAAACAATTTAATGGTGTCTATGATTTGTATCAAATACGTTTACTTCAGCTTTCTAGTGTGGTCAGTTTGCTCATTAGCTCGCTTTGTACGGTGTTGTTCTTGCCATGCAGAACACTTGTGTTCGAGTCCAGTGAAGCACACTTCCACAAATGTGATTTGTAATGTAAAACAAAACATACCCTAAGTAAAATATTTCAGATTTGCAAAAATGCAGACAGTGCCCTCTAGTGAAGTTTTCATCTGAAACGTGCATCGAAACCTACCCAGAGCAACGTATTTTATGCTTCCCAAAAAATTAAGACTTACGCATGTTCTTCCAATGAGCCTGGGCTGAATATTTGGGATATTGTGATGTGTATATTCTGGAAGAAAACTCAATGATTAGTGATTTATCCAACTCTATATGGAATGACTTTGCAATGGTTTGTAATTTTACAGATCTTTTTTTATGTGCTCAAACACCAAGATTACACACTAAACAATGCATAATATGAGCCTTTTGAAAC
>CAIGQZ010032997.1:6908846-6922277 GCA_903798205.1 Danio tinwini
ATCACTTTAAATGCAACAGGTTTACTCTTTTGTAAAGTAAAGTCAACTGATCACTTTAAATGCAACAGGTTTACTCTCTTTTTTAAAGTAAAGTCAACTAATAATATTTTTTACAGTGCAATAAGATGCTAAGGGAAGGATCCTGGTTTTGTAATAGTTGGTTCAAATATATTTTAAAGAAGGTTGTTTACTCAACAGTTTTGGTTAAAAGATATGTTGTAAAGTGTTGCTAACCAAACACATCTGACATTAAGCAAATACGTTTGACTAAAATATGCTCTGAAATATTTTTTGTTTAAAGTTATTTTGAAGAATGACCAAACACTTTGAAGATGTTTTTAATAACTGCAATCACATGAAGGTGAACTAAGGATTTTTGGGTGAACAATTCCTTTAAGAATTTCACCTTTCAAGAGATACTTCAAGTAAATAATTGAAACCACAGGGGTTTGATTGAGGAATCAGGTTTAGTTCTCCTTCATACCAGCCTCAGATGGTTGAAGTAGCAACTTTAAATGACTGTGCTCTTATGAAAACATATGTGCTTCATATACAGTAGGACAATTTTATTAAACAGACTCTCCTTCAAACCTATCAGAACCTCTACTGAATTCTGCTCACTGTCCATGGATTAGAGCAGCAGCTGAGGAAGACTTGTACGACAGCCAAATCCACTTCAATTTTCATCTTTTTGCACATATTCCAACATTCTTGCCTCATGTTTTCATCCCCAGCGCCTGTAGAGCAATCTCTCAGTCAATTACACTAACTTGATTACATCTGTTCAACCGTAAGTCATTCTGTTCTATCTCTCCATCCTTTATATGCAGACTGACAGATTAAAAGAAAAACGCTCTCCTCTCTCTTAATAATTGCTTATGTTCCTGGAGTTCGAGTTAGTAAGCCTTGCAAATTGCTGTTTCACATTTGTCTCCACCGAAAACAATAATGTTGAATTTCTTTTTTCAGATGCCACGTTTTGTGGCATTTTATTCAAATGTAAAGCTCAAAGGGCTGTCTTTTAATTGGCTCAGTTCTTGGTGTTATTGTCAAAAAATGGTTCTGTTGATTGGAATTTTAAAGAAGTGATTAACAGAGATGTATCCCCTCTGTGTTCTAAATAAAAGCAACGACACGTGACAGAGGGAATATTCTTCATATTAAAAGGAGTTTTGGTTCTAACACCTCGAATTAATATTTTAGAAACGGCTTCTATTTCTCACAGCTGAACATGTGAAACCTATGACAGGGATCACCTCAGGTAAACCTCGTGTGCTTTATTCAGTGCTAAATGCTAACAATGTGAGTTTGAATGCCATTTTACATGACATTTATACTGAAAGCAGCAGCAGATAGTTCAGCTCAGATCTTGAAAATACAATAAACCATTTGAAATTGAACTTTAGAACTAAACACATATGAGTGATTCAGCATCTACATTTAATGATGTTAAAGAAGGATAACATGTATTAAATAGATCATAGACCTTACCGTTTCGTGAGTAAGTGCATATTCTGTGCTTCTGAAAGGCTGTATTTAAACTTCTGTCGTGTTTCATCTGGTGCAAACAGCCAAAATGCTCATCACTGCGTATCTCGCCACAAAGCGTGTTGTTAGGACACACGGTTACAATGTAACCTGCTCACGTTCATAATATTATGTCATTTGCTAATTAATAACCTCATGTGGAACTGAATCTGTCTCATTTCGATGCCTGATACTGTCCACTGACTGGCATTTCAGTCACACATGCTTTCAGAGCCTTTCTGAATGAATAAATGAAATACGCTGTTTTCCAAGAAGGCAACCCAGGGTGCTGAATTATAATAGGCTAAACTGGCATTGTGCATGTTAAATTTACCTAAACAAAGACAGCGTTCCAGCATGAAAAAAACATTTTCAAAGCAGAATATCTGACTTGTTTTTCAGTTAAACAAGTATGTTCACTTTGGATGTTTCTTAAATATCTGCACACATATTATGGTATTTTTATGCTTTAGAAGAGTCAAAAACTTACATACAGCACCTTTAAATATCTGCACACATATTAGGGTTTTTTATGATTTAGAAGAAGTATGAAAAAATTGTATACAGACTCCTTAAGCTTCTTGGCTAAAGTGTATGGAAAAACAGCTGACTACATCCAACCTACCATGTATATATACACATATGACTTGACCTGAGTGAATAAACAACTTCTCACCCAAAGCTTTCTTGGACACAGTATGTAATCCATCTACCCTGCCAACCTCCACGCTGAAAATGTGTAAAAATACAGATCTGCGGGGCGATAGACTGATTCCTCTATAGCGAGGAAAAGAAGTTAATAGAAATGCGCGAGAAGGTCAACTCCAGCACCTCTTATAGATCAGATAGAGTCCACAGTACAGCAACAGAGGAATAAAAGGAATGAATCAGCTTGTAAGTCCAGCATTGCCGGTCCTGCTGTGAGTTTTCGATTCCACAGACTGTCTCTACCTGCAAACACTTTAGCAACTTGTCACTTAGCAACCCAAAACTCGCCAAACAGAATATATCTCTCTTATACTGCACAAGGCAAATGGGAGTGTGCTTCATGGACGTATAAAGCGAGGTCTGGGGGTTGTTAAGAATTGGAACTTACTCAATGCATTACAATTTACTACACTACATTAATACTATATGCATGTTCAATGGCTCGTTTCCACTGACTGGTACAGTACGGTATGGTACGGGTCACCTTCATCAGGCTTGCGTTTCCACTACCAAGGGTACCCTTTTGGTGGGCATGGTGTACGACAGAGAGTTTCAGTCGACGTCATTCTCGCTCGAATAAATGTCTACAGTAAAGCTGTACAGGTCGTTCACATATTATATGAGAAGTACTTCTCAAAACAGATGCTTTATACACAAATACTTGTGTATAAATGTTTATTACTAACCTTTCTATGAACATGATGTGATTATAACTGCAGATCAATAACAATAGCCTACTGTAACGTCTGCAATTATATAAAATATATAAATAAATGAACATATATGAACACATACAGATCATTATGCCGGGTTTAGACTGCATGATTTTAGCCCTGATTTTGACTCGCCGACAGGTTTTGAGAAATCGCAGACAAATGCCTGAAATCACAAGCAAATCGATGCTCATGCACGCGAGTGACAATCACACAGTATGAACAATCAAGGACGTGATATGAGAGAATCGCAGATGATTCGCTGATGCCCGTGAGATATTTGGCGTGCTAAATATCTGGAGCTGTCGGCAATGCAAATCATGCCGTGTGAATGTGTTCTGACTGAAAATAACATCTGTGATCACCTACAGCCAATGAGAGAGCAGCATTTACTAGCGTGGTTACCTGCAGGCCAGCGGGAGGGTGGGGGAGAAGATAAAAGCACTAGTTTTCAGTTGATTTGGACCCAAGAAATGGAGGAAAAACGAGTGTAACATTGGCAGGAGCACTGTGTCTGTTTGACGTGTCATCTGATCAATATTACAATCAGGTCGAAAAGTAAAAATAAGTTGAGGAGAGATTGTTAATTCTCTTCAAAAGCCAGGTGAGCAACACAAGTTTCTAAAGCTAAGGCCTTCTTTTTCCATTATGTAGTTAAAAATGAAAGATATATTACGTGATTTATATTACGTGACCTCGCGTTGTTTCCATGTCACTTCTCGCATTTGTTTGGCCGTGAGACGTAGTTTGGACAAAGTTGTCTGTGATTCTTCCTATTTTAAAGTCATGCAGTATGAACTCTCCTGTCGCCGATCCATACAGTGTAAACAGCGCCAACAGAACGCTAACCCAGATAGTCATGCAGTGTGAAAACATCCATGACACTACTACTTTAATAATCATGCAGTCTGAACTCGGCATTACAGTGTCCGATATGTTACTAATGGCAGAAAAACTACACATAGCATTCATTTAGTCCTTATTTGAGTTCAAAAACAACACGCAACATAGCACACAGTCAGAGCAAACCTCTCATCTGTGTCTGTAATCTTCACCAGCACATGTAGCCTCTGTTAGAAAGTAATTCCGTCATTCCAAGTTCATAATAGCCAAAAATGATTCAGCTTGTGTAACCCGGTGAGCGATAAAACAATGCAGTCCTCTGCAGCACACCCTCGTGTTGTCTCGGTACTGAAAATTTAAAAATGGTAATTTCCTGCTAACACTTAAGCGTCATTGAGCGCGATCTTAAACGCCATTGATTTGCCGTTGTGTTCACCAGTACCCAACTGAAATGACTGTGATTGGCCGTGAAGGTCATCAGTTCACCGTAAATTCAGTATCGTGACAAGCCTAATATGGTGAAAGAATCAGTTCATTAACTTACGAGTTTGATAAATGGCATCTAAAACGTGTGTTTGGTAAAGATAACACTAGTTAACTAATGCCATTTCCCTTAAAATAGCTGAAAATTTGATCCGATATCCATTTTTATTTTCACTATTTATTCAGAAAGGATCTTCAAGTCACTCGGAAAGTGGTGAAATTAGAAATTTGTGTCACTTTCTCTTCGCTGATAAGATATACAGTCAGGTACACAACAATACGCCATTGCCTGTGTGACTCCAGGCAATACTTCTGGGTTTCTTCCCACCGCAGCCTTGCTTTCGCTTTTAAAATGGCAGCTGTGTGAATCAGTCGGAGTACTGAACTGAACTGGTAAAGACCATGAACAGCTGACTTAACTCGTATGATGCTTGGTTTTGTACAGATAATATCATGTTGATCATTGTGGGTTTGTTACCAAAAGTGTTTCCACTGTTATTAAATATCCGTGTGCTCATTTTGTTGATTGCTGCCTGCCAGTTTAAAGAGGTAGTTTACATCGTATACATTGACTACCTTAGTATTTGTTATCCTAACGAATGCCAATGGTAACGCTTTTTCAACATTCTTCACAATATCTTCCTTTGTTATCAACAGAAAAAAAACGTATAAACATATGGAACCACTTATGATGAGTAAACAGCGAGTCATTTTATACATTTTGGGTTATCTATCTATTTAAGTGCTGGCAGTGTGTTGCCAGATAAAAAAAAACACCCAATCCCAACCTTCTTCTTACAAACTTTATCAATGTCCTTAACTGCATTATTTATGGTGTCACATTAACAGGATAGTTAACTCAAAAAATTATTTACTCACTATTTACTCACCCTCAAGTGGGTATAAACTATTATGAGTTTCTTTCTAATGTTAAATACAAAAGAAGATATTTTGAAAAATGCTGGAAATCTGTAACCACTGACTTCCATAGTAGGAAAAACAAATAACTTGGAAGTCAATGGTTACAGGTTGAACAATGACAAATTTTTCATTTTTGAGTGAACTATCCCTTCAAGAATTAAAAGCCAACAATCCAATGATAATAATAACTATATCTGGCAACATAGCAGAGTGGAGGCTGCATGTGCATCCTCCTATAAAAGAAATACAAATTGTACTGATGCCTGGACCTCCGTGACCTCATAGCTTGGATTGTTATGCTCTTTTAGACCCGTCATCATATCAGTGGCAAAAGCTCATTGGTCAATAACTGTGGAGCCAAGATTACTGTATACGCACACAGAAGCTTCAGTATCTGCTGACATTTGACCCACTTAAACTTCATCAGTGTGCCCAAGCTCTCCAGAGACTCTGCGGGTTATTTCTCCTGTGTTTTCTAAAACTCACAGGACTACTTGGCCTTGTTGTGCTGCGTCCTTAACTGCCTCGAGTCCTCTTGCATTTGCAGTTGCTTTGCAATAAATCATTTCTACTGTCTTGGAGAAGTATCAGTAGGAGGTGTACAGTGCTGCACACTGCCATCAAGCACAAGTTCACTGTCAGCCAAGCCCGTTTAAAGGGACAGCTCATCCAAACTCACTCTTCTGCCTTATGACTAGGGCCCGACAGAATCTGTTTTATTTGGGAAACAAGGGATTGTAAGAAAATGGACAATGTGTTAAAAATTTTAACTCTTTGTGGCCTTTTCAATCTTCACAAATGTAGAGACTGTTGGGTTTAGAGGTGGGGTTTGGTGCCATGTCTCCTTTTAAAAAAATCATACATTATCTTACGACTGAACTTGAATTCATACGAATTAGCCTAAACTGACAAATCGTAAAATAGTTTCATCGTGAGATCTGGCTGGGAGTACGTATTTGTTTTGTTTCATTTCATTCTGTTCCATTCCGTTTCAACTTGTTTCATTCCGTTTCATTTTGCAATGACCTAAATGATTATTTCAAAATAATAAAAAATGGCTATTTACATATATTTGCAAACATTGCATATGTTTTTTCATTTTGTTTTGTTTTGTTTTTCAATGGCTAGGGCCTTTCAAAATATTGCAAAAATAGTAATTTACATAATTTTACAAATTTTTACGCATAATTATTTTTCAACCATTGGGATTATAAACAAGTACATATGTTCAAATATATTATCTAGAATTTTTATATATGTGTCCATATATGGCCAAATAACAAATTAACAAAGTCTTCAAACAACTTCTCTCAGAGTTAAACTTGCTGGATCCATTTTTGTGCACTGAGACTCGCTTTCAGATACTTTCTTCACCACTGTGGCCAAATTCAAATTGTTTGACTGGGCGTTGCACTTCAGTTTAATTGAAAGTGCTTTGTTTGCAGTTCTGAAGGGAGCAAGGAGTCAGAGTCCAGCGGTCACTCAAGTGCACTAGCTGTGAGGAACTGCAGAAAGAAGGTAACAGGGTCAGATCGGTCAGAAGAAACAGTCCCTTTGCACAGAAAGAGTCCTAACACAGAAAGTGAAGCATTCATTCAGGTAGAAAACGACAGACTATTTTAACGACTCGCCGCTACCCACACTTGCATGCTCACTGATTGAATAATTCAGCAGGGAATCCCCTAGGGGTATACGAGGTGAAGACAAAGTGAAATGCTGCTGCTTTAAGAAATATCTGTGGAAAACGCATTAAACGAAATTGATCCGAACGCTTTAAATTGGGGATGGGAACACAGAGAAGGAGGAAAATAATATCTGCTTGAGTGGCAAAATAGGGTTACGCAACTTCACCCAAATATGCGCAGCTGTGAGTGTGTGAGGACCAACACTTGACACGCTGGTTGCTTGCATATAATTCAGCGTGAAATGACAGGGAAAAGTGTGAAATGAGTGAAGTTTGCTTCTAGGGTCAATGACAGTCCTTGCATGAACTTAGCCACTTCTTCCCTTTCCCTAAAATATCCGGCTGGATATACAGTATATATATATATATATAATTTTTTTTTAAGAATAACGTTAAATGGATTACTCAGAAAACATTTGCTGAAGAAGCGTTTGAAAGTACTTATACGCATAATTTCTAAGGCCTGCTGAGTTAATGTTAAAAGACGCTATTTAACCTGCCTCTGTGTGGCGGATGCCAGCAAATTTTGCCTTCTGCTAAATGTGTAACACTTATTTTATTTTCCCCCTCCCATAGTTGATAACTCAGACATGCCTCTCCAAGTTAAATAAGTGAACCGCTCTGAAAAAAACAAGATCAAATGAAGTCTGAAACTGTGAAAATGAATAATTGAAGAGTCGAGATGAAAATTTACCAAATTCCTCATTGTGAGACGCTGCAATGGGGTTTAATTTGGATGCTAATGTGATTATACACTTAAAAGTTTCCTGTGCATAAATCAGCGACGTCAATCAAACCAGCGCCAAAAAAGAAATATAACCGTAATTAAGTTTAAATGCGTGCCGTGCCTCTCTAAACCACATTTAAATGGCTTTTCTCACAACTCAATCCATAAAGGTGAGATGGGCTGGAGTTCAGAATCTAGTAGCACAAAATCCAGACTGGGGGCGACACAGTGGCTCAGTGGTTACCACAGTTGTCTCACAGCAAGAAGGTGGCTGGTTCGAGTCCCAGCTGGGTCATTTGGCATTTCTGTGTGGAGTTTGCATGTTCTCCCCGTGTTGGCATGGGTTTCCTCCAGGTGCTCCGGTTTTCCCCACAGTCCAAAGACATGCGCTATAGGTGAATTGGGTAAGCTAAATTGTCTGAAGTGTATGAGTGTGTATGGGTGTTTCCCAATAATGGGTTGCAGCTGGAAGGGCATCCGCTGCATGAAACATATGCTGGAATAGTTGGCTGTTCATTCCGCTGTGGCGACCCCTAGTAATTAAGAGACTAAGCCGAAGGAAAATAAATAAATGAATGAATGAATGAAAAGTTAGACTGCCTACAGTATCTTGTTATATATACCTGATCTCAAAGGTAGTTCCTTAAAGATGCTGGCGGGGGAACTAACAGAGCATGAAATGTGACATGACAGTATATCATTTCATGAGACAGGCTGTGTATCATTCACACATATAGCACAAGAGAACAGAGATGTTCCTCCAGAAAAAGATTACAAATCAGATGTCTCTAGTATGGCAACAATTTATTCCAGGCTGACTAGATGGGAAGAAAATGACTTCTGCTGATGTCCTTGCTTTTTTTATTATTATTACTCCTGATTCAAACTGTGCACATATTTGTAGATACAAAACTTGCAATCAACAAGAAAATAAACTCTTTGAAAACAACATTAAATCTCATTGGTCTGATTTTATTCTCCGAAACAATTTTAAAAGAAACAATTGACACAAAGAGATGAAAAAATATAGTCATAAGTGAAAACACTGTTATAGACCTTCTAAGCAATGATTTCACTTCATATCGCTAAGGAAAAAAATATCTTTTATGTTTCAATTGATCAATGGTCAGATTAGAAAACAAAGAGACTGATGGAGATTAGAGGATCATTTTTATTCCTACAAATTGGTAATTTTTTTATAAATTTATTTTGTTCAAACTCTGACAACACCCACATGAAAAAAATAATGCACTAATATACAGTAAATAAAGTGTTTGTGCTATTATGTTAGTGTTTGTGCTACAATGCGAGTATTATCTTGTGCTATTATGCTAGTATTTGTGCTTATGCTAGTATTATCTTGTGTCATTATGCAAGTGTTTGTGGTACTATGCTAGTATTAGATTGTGCTAAAATCCCTGCTAAAAAAAACAGTTTAAACGAGCCTAGGCTGGTTGGCTGGTTTTAGCTGGTCGATGAGCCTGGTTTTAATTGCTGGTTTCAGATGACCAGCTAAAACCAGCTTGACCATCAATACCAGCTATTTACAGCATTACACATTTGCCAGCCTGACCAGCTAAGACCAGGCTGGAAATGGCTGGAAACCAGGAAATGGCCAAAACCCCTCTAAAATCAGGCTGGTCGACCAGCTAAAACCAGCCAACAAGCCTAGGCTGGTTAAAGCTGTTTTTTTTCAGCAGGGATGTTAGTGTTTGTGCTACTATGCTAGTACTATATTGTGCTATATGCTAGTGTTTGTATTACTATGCTAGTATTATCTTGTGCTATTATGCTAGTGTTTGTGCTACTATGCTAATATTATCTTGTGTTGTTATGTTAGTTGTGCTAGTGTGCTAATAGTATTAGCTTGTGCTATTGTGCTATTGTTTGTGCTACTATGCTAGTATTATATTGTGCTATTATGCTAGTGTTTGTGCTACTATGCTAGTATTAGATTGTTCTATTATGCTAGAGTTTGTGCCACTATTCCTGCTGAAAGCCTAAACCAGGCTGGGAGTTGACCAGCTAAAACCAGCTTGACCAGCCAAAACCAGCATTGTCTAGCTTAAACCAGGCTGGTCAAGCTGGTTTTAGCTGGTTTAAGCTGGTAATTTTCCAGCCTGACCAGCTAAGACCAGGCTGGAAATGGCTGGAAACCAGCCTGAAAATGGCCAAAACCCCTCTAAAACCAGGCTGGTCGACTAGCTAAAACCAGCCAACCAGCTTAGGCTGGTTTAAGCTTTTTTTAGCAGGGATGCTAGTATTAGGTTGTGTTATTGTGCTGGTGTTTGTTTTGAGTATTAGTATTAAGTATTAAATATTTACAACCCTTTGTTAATGAATGCTACAGCATGCTACTGTAGTAGTAACTACAGTGAACTGATGAGCTGTAATACATATTTGAAAAGGTACCACCACAGTGACAGCTCGCATACCTTTATTTCTGAGAGTGTATATACACATTATGGTTGTTGAACATGACTACAGTATTTGTGGTATTACTACACATAATATAGAATTATCACAACAGTTTAATACAAAACAGTATTGCAGTATGGTTCAAAAACACAACACAATGTGTTTACTATAAATTTGCCTACTCAAGTATTTTTAAAGCTAATTTCGCTGATGAAAAATAGTGACAGATTTGGATATTTCACTATTTGGATTTTGTGTTCAGAATGATTGTCGCCTGTGAAATAAAGCCAAAAATAGGCAATGCTGTGTCTAAAAATGGACCACAAAATAAACCTCTTGTTTAATAGATTGTTCTGTAGAATCAATATCACATTTGTGAAAAACAGCACACCTTCTAGTGTGATATTGCTCATATAGAAGAACTCTGGGCATTTGTGAGGTCATATGTATTGATTTAGAGCCTTTTTAGCTAAGCTAAATCACACAGTGAAAATGTGCAGTCAAGATCTGCTTCTGTTTGTTTTGTGTCAAGTTAGTGACATACTTCCACACTATCATATTATCATAGACAAGACATATTTCATGCGTAAAATGTTCATAAGTTTTAGCATTTATCCAGTAGTTTAAATGGTTACATTTTTGCATCTATACATGTTTTGTACAAGGTATTTTTAAACCTAATTTTTTATTTATTTTATCTTTGCCATGATGACAGTACATAATATTTGATTTTACAAGATTCTAGTTTTCAGCTTAAAGTGCAATTTAAAGGCTCAACTAGGTTAATTGAGCAAGTTCGAATAATTAGGCAAGTCATTATATAACAGTGGTTTGTTCTGTAGACAATCAAAATATATTGCTTAAGGAGAATAATAACATTGACCTTAAAATGGTTTCAAAAAATTTAAAACAGCTTTTATTCTAGCTGAAATAAAACATATAAGACTTTCGCTAGAAAAAAAAATATTATCGGAAATACTGTGAAAATATCCTTGCTCTGTTAATCATCATTTAGGAAATATTTGAAAAAGGAAAAAAGAATCACAGAAGGGCGAATTAGTTTGGCCCCGTTTACACTGCCAGTTAAATGTGACCCAATTCCGATTGTTTTGCTCATATGTGACACAGATTGGATCTGTTCTATGACCGTGTAAACACAGAAAAAATGCATGCATTTGGATATTCAGAGATTGGTTTCAGTCTTCCTTCACATGTGGAAATAAATCAGATATAAATCAGATATGTGACAATGCGACTTGTAAACAAGACAGGTCAGATTTACTGAGGCATTCAGTTTTGTGCGTCATTAAACTTGCGACAATGTGGTACTTCTCTGTGGTTTAATGACTTAGAAGGAAGAGCATGTGTGGGCTCATCCTAAAATTTTGGATCCGCTGCTACTCATTAAAGGATGCCACAATTTACTCTTACCATACCTGAGATCTCTTTCGTACCTGCAAATTCCTCTGAATGATGGAGGACGCCATATATAAACCATGGACGCAAGTTGCGATGACGAGCCTTTCCCTCCTCCTCTGCCTCAAAATCATTTTAATCATGTGAACTTCACATACTTCACAGAGCTAAAAGCAAAACAATTTCTTCCATCATGGCTAGTGTGGCACAGATGCTAGAACCCGCCTTTACGCATGCGCAACGTCATAAATTGTGTGGCAGGTGTAAACACATGAATCGGATATGGATCACAATTAAAAGAACGGGTAAAAAAAATTCAGATATAGGCAACGAATTGGAATTGGACATCAAGACCTGATAGTGTAAACGTGGCCTTTGACTTCAGCTGTACTTCCTTAATTAGGTTAAGAACTGTGCTTATATTACTAAAGTCTATCAAATGTTTTAGAACATTTTCCAAATATCAAATGGTTTGACTATGCTATCCTTACTCTTTTGCTATTTGTATGCCAACAACACAGCCTCAACTTATTTCATGCGATGCAAATTTGCTACTTCATTCCAGATTGCTCTTTTCTGTCCTCTGTTAAGTCTCCAGAGGTGTGAATGACCAACTGGAGGAGCTAGTTCTTGCTGCGATTGACCCATTCTGTGCTTTTATGCTGATGTTTGTAATCTCTAGCGGATGGCTTGTTGATCCTAAGTGGCATATGGTGATGATGAAGGTCACCGTGTCCCCAATTTGCAATCAAAGTGAACTCTCGAGCTGCCGTTAAGTGTGTGAGTGTAGTGCACAATCAGGGAGCGATCGGCCCTCGAGTGACTCCCGCAGTGAAAGGTCACTGTTCGGACTTCATTTGTCCCATGAACACTGAATTTATACATCCACACACAGAACTTACTGTGAGAAAAACAAACGTACAAAAATGTCACTTATGTGTCAGATGCAACATAAATACTGTAATATATTTCACAGTGGGATGCGGGAACTAGAAAACAATGAACAGGGGATCCAGAAAAGCTTTGAGTGCAAGAATTAAAGAGGAATTTTTTGTGGGCCTTTTATAGAGTTTTTGAGTATATAGGTCTCAGTTACATCGGTTTGAATCTCTGAAATTTCTCCCAAAACACAATAGCAAACTTATACCTCGGAAACTCATTCTAGAATCTACCTCTGACTTCAATGTTTCTATAGTGGTTAACCATGCCATGATTATACTTTATACTTTATACTTATATGCAAACAAAAGGCAAATGCTTTCTTATATTAACTTTCTAATATACTAACAGTTACAATATGTTGGTCTCAATCTCTGAAGTTTCTCCCAAAACTCAATTGCAACCCATACCTTGGAAATTTAATCTGGAATCTACCTCTGACTTCAGTGTCTCTATAGTGGTTAAACATGACAAAATTATAATTTGTTACAAAGCAAAAAAACATTCAAACACTTTCTTATATACCAACTCAGTTCTCTTTCAAAACTCATTTGCAAATCCATACCTCGGAAACTTATTTTGAAATCTACCTCTGACTTCAATGTCTCTATAGTGGTTAAACACGACAAAATTGTAATTTGTTACAAAGCAAACAAAAGGCAAATGCTTTCTTATGTTCACTTTCTTATAAACCAACTCAAATATGTTGGTTTGAATGTCTAAAATTTCTCCCAAAACACAATTGCAAATCCATACCTAAGAAACCTTTTCTGGAATCTACATTTGACTTCAATGTCTCTATAGTGGTTAATTATGACAAAATTATAATTAGTTACAAAACAAACGAAAGTCAAATGCTTTCTTATATTCACTTTCTTGTATACCAACTCAGTTATGTTTGGTTTGAATCTTTGAAATTTCTCTCAAAAATCAATTGCAAATCCATACCTCAGAAACTTATTCTGGAATCTATCTCTGACTTCAATGTCTCTATAGTAGTTAAACATGACAAAATTATAATTTGTTACCAAGCAAACAAAAGTCAAATATGT